>JAODJW010000062.1:6402516-6426804 GCA_026777045.1 Hyperopisus bebe | reverse complement strand
GGCTTACTCACTGGGGGCTTTGGGTGGGGATGCTGTAAAGCACTTTGAGACGATGTAATGTTGTGATAATGCGCTATGCAAAAATAAATTTGTTTGTTGTTTGTTTGTTACATTTCAATCATGGCAGGTCTCAAAACAAGATGTATGGGAACTGTGAAGAGATACAGCCGGGTCGGATCCGTCTACAAGACCATTACACCTCACTTAGGAACTCTGTGCTGCCCCTACACTGACTAGTCCCTACTGCCCGATGACGTGATGCAATATTATTTACCCACATGGCGGTTCCCTAACATATAAAATTTCCTTCATGTTATGTAAGCAAAATACCTGATGCTTGAAATAGATTTGAAATAAAATATAAATTATGCTGTTAAAATACCATTAGCTAATTTGACTAACTGCACACACTATTTCTTAGCCAAACGGATGACAGAATCGTTTGGCCCATTAAAACACAGCAACAGCTGTTCTACAGTTCAGCTGACAGCCGGAACCTGTTTCTGGAACCTTTTAAAAATGTGATCCAGTTTACTCTCCCCTGAGTTTCAAAATGACCAATGAATTTCCTCCTTCCTTTTTAAAGTGTAAATAAACTAAATTCAACCACACTTCTGACGCAGACTTATCCCATTGCACCATCATCAGAGACCCAGCCTTCATTTGGCATCGCATATCCACAGTTCAGGTGCATATGGAGGAAAGCGGAGAACCTCTAACTGTCCCAATCATCAACCTAACAGGTGCGAGGGATAAGTAGTTTTCTAGCACTCAGAATTCCTGTTGGCTGACTGCAAACAGTCCCTTGCTGTCACTTTCAGTTAAGAAAGACATCAGCTTTGAGAGCTGTCTGTCTGCTCAACAGAAACACGGTTTTAAAATTGTTTCTTTTAAAACCTGGACAATAGAAGAGCCCTCCCCTTTCATGTGTAAATGGGACGGGAGCGGGCCTGACCGAAAAGACTAATGACGTGTTAAATTTGGAAAGCAAACCATTTTCATATGTAAATGCTCCAAAGTTTGTAGCTCTGGAGAGCAAGAAGCTGTGCCTTAGTGGGCCTCAGTGCAAAACACTCGATTGTGAATGGAGTTTTTATTGCAGTGAGATAATGTGGTGTCTTGTGACCTAAACCAATTAAAACATACCGAACTGTGACCTCTTCAGCATAAAGGAGTGCCGGTTTGGGTCCACCCCAGCCAGTGCCAACATGCACTTGAAATGAAAGGCAGAAGTTCTCATAAATATTCTGCCTTTGGAAGATGGAGGGGGTCCTAGAGACTAAGTGGTATTCTACTCCCCCATTGAGCTGCCTAACCTTACAAGCCTCGCTTTACAAATCGTACATTGAAATGGCTCAGGCTTCTGTAGTGATCCCCAGCCTTGTCTGAATGGACTTAAGGTAATTAAATGGGGGGTGGGAGATATGCTTGATGCGATGGGAAAAACAGGGGACTCTTTGAAGGAGTGAAAAGAGAAACTCAAACCATCTGGTAATGGTGGGCTTAGTAAAGGCACAATGAGGCAGACAGGCTTTGGTGGGAGTGGGGGGAGCCAGACAAAGGTACAGAATGCATTTAATTGGCTGGTCAAAGACAGCCATCCACATGTGGAGGGCAGAGCAGGAAAGTCGCCCCCCCACTGCCAAACAGCTGCACCTGAATAGCAGATTGTGACCCATTCGCAAAACGGCCCCTGAAAGTGTTTTCATTTCAGTGCATCTCAGCCAGACACTCCCCTGAACACCTGGTTTTCATCTCGCCGACTCTTCACACCCGATTTTACATGCCTTTGCCTTTTGTTGTGAACTTTCTTTAAAACTTGATTTATGCTAAAGCCACAGAGACCTCTCACCTATGATGTGATGTTCTTGACGTGTTAAACAGGAACCTGTTAAAACCGTATGGAACCTCCTTGCTTAAAAAAGGCAGAACTATTAAAATTCACTAACGAATTCTCAATTAAGGTTGGTCTTGAAAATGTTACAAGCCTTGAGGAGAAAAAAAAAAAATCACAAAATTCACTAAATTTCCTTAAAGAGGAGATCTGGCAGACCTGCTCTCATGCCTCAGTGTCACATATGAAGAGGTTGGCTTTGCATTAAAAAACCCAGAAGACAACTAGACACACAGGAGATTGTACAGATGAAAAGTCACAAAGACCCAAGCTGATCAGCTAAATAAGTACGATACCATATGAAGCAGTGGGCAGAAACTCAGAAAGGAAACACCAGCTAACTTGACCTAAATACCTTCCGAACCCACTTGTCAGTGGAAACCCAGTCTCTTCCCTTCACTTACTGAAATACTCTGCAGAATTCTCAGCTTCTTTTGCAAGAAAAAACATCTAATAATTTACAGTACATTTTGGCGAATGCATGCATCAAATCTGCAGCACTGTTTAGTCCTGGTCATGGGTTATACTGTAGCCAGCATTCAGGTGACAGTATCAGTAAACAACACCCACCACTGGAGGAAAAAAATGGGAGCACGATCTGGGAAAACTAGGACAGGCAACTTGATTGTACTTCTAAAACAAGATGTCACACTGTCGGGTGGCAGATACCATATCAGCCTCTCATATAACCCCGCAGTCTGTGTTGTAAATTTGAATGGTATTGTATGTGTTTTGTCCTATAAATAGAAAGTGAACTATTTTAGTGGTCTGTTTCTATAACAACACTTGCAGGCAATGCTTGCTTACAATGGGAAGAATTGAATTCAGCGGATAAGCTAAAACTCAAGCTAACTGGATAACATCAGCTAACCCCGGCCAATTAAACGAAGCTATTCCATGCTACCTTTCTGTAATACCTTTAATAAAAAGTGCGGTATAAGTGGTGGTGATACGACAAGGTTATACAAACTTTCTTCCAGATACCTCTAACTGTAGTAGTACTTTATCTTTAATTAATGAATTTTTGAATGAATTAATTTCAAATCAGCATGATAGTACTGATGCTGACTAATTTATTTCTGCCCCTGGTCAAATGAGAGGACTGGAGTTTTTGATTAGGTACTTACTGTCACTGTCGCTGACAGGCTTTTGGGAGTCACCACTGCTATCTCCTTCTGCAGTAAGGGACAAAGGGGACAAAATGTCACATTTTATATTATAAACATGTAAGCATATGTAGCCTCATTCTCATTGGATGGGCTGGTGCTACAATGCATAATGAAGATGAGCAGATTCTTGGCTGAACTCCTTGGCAGGTCTGTACCATGCCAAATAACTGGTGAGAGGCACTTCAGTATATTTCAGCAAACCAAAGGAGGATGTCTTTCTGCCTTCCCCATGGAAGAACAACCATTTAAGACAAAGAGCCCCCCTCTAAAATGAAGGTGTGCCCTGTCACTGCTGACTGGTCACCTCTTATCTTCTGCTATGCTGCCGTCTTGAAGCCATCACACAATGTAAAAGGAGCAAAAGGCACAAAGACAAAGATGCTGATCAAAAGAGAACCTTCAAAGGCGTGTTGAAAGTATCCCTTCCGGCTTGCTGCAGGCCCGTCCGCAAAATTTCCCTTTGATGCCGGGAAATGCCGGGCAAAGCATGACCCAATAACAGAAAGCAAGCCGCTTGGTTCCTGCAGTGGTGCAGAGCTCAGCTGCTGTCCAGGTGCCGTCCAGTTTTGGACTGACTATATGGGGACGATTATTGAATGTTCAGTTTTCATCCAGGTAAAAACCACTTACTTCACACACGTCAAACTCCCAAAACCACAAGTGTTTTTATGGTTGTGTGAATCCAGCCTACTGATAGCCACACACAGTTTACTTCTACTGGGACCTAAAACAGAATAAAAACAGCCCAATGCATTTTCAACTGGGTACAAAGCGCATCAGCGACTGGCAGATGCGCCAAACCCTGGGCAACTGGTTAATTGTGTTCAGGCAGCACTAAAGCACAGGCCATTCCTGCAGAGCTCTAAGAAATAACCTGCACATCAGAGGTGTCCCATTGTGCACAACAGACATGCTGGACGTAGCACGAAATAGTCAATTAGCGAAGTCCAGCAGCCCCATGCCCGTCACAGGGAACGGGCAAGTCTCTGGCTAATGGGGTGGGTTGGCATCAACACAAATGACAAATACTAGGACAGGGCTTGAAATGAGAGAGACCAGAACTTTCCTACAATGAATCTATCCCTTTATACTTCCAACAGTTCTATCCAGCTACTGAACCAAATTTAAAAGGCAGTGCGGGAGAGAAGGTGTTTAGTTACTGATGGGTCCAGTAAGCTGATAATACAGTAAGAGGAGGAGTGTAACAATTTTGCAATTCTAACCATAAATAGTTGACATACTGTACAGACACCCCCCCCCCCCCTGAGCTCAATACAGACAAGAAAGCAAGTAAATAAATGAAGAAGCATGAAAACATGGTTTGCCGATGAAATGAAAACACAGTTTGCCATTCTAAAAGTTCAAGTGAAGTTAAGCATCTGTGAAGTGAGTCCACAGGGTGCTGTGGCCCCCCAGGCCAGATCACGTCAAACTGGCTATTTTATTTTTTTTCCCCCCTCCTCAAACAAATAACATTAAAGTGAAATGGCTTTTGTTGGATAGAATATGCATTATAACCCCTATAGAAATGACTGTTCTCATGCATACCCATTTATGGAATTAATTTTAAAGTGAAGTCAAGTTTGCAATATACACCAAGCAGAGCTTCACAGCACAAAAGCCGTGATTAATGATGAAATTAAATTCCCAAAAGTGGTATGCCAGTTTCATTCATTTAGCAAGATTTGTCATATATCCAAGTTCTGTTATGCTAATCCGTTGCAGTATCAACAACCTTCAAAAGAGCAGTAGGACTTTATGGAAGTTGCTCCCTGAGGGGGAACATGTTACATATAGAAACTCGGTGTTAAAATCTCCTTGGCTATGGGATGCAGCGGCCTCTTTCAAAGACAAATGGAATTCTATTAACCAACTGTGTGACAGGTTAACACAGTTACTATTTGTTCTTCTGCTTGTGATGTATAAATAAAGCACACCCAGAAACTCAGAGTGAGCAAAGACTGAGAGATGAAAGTACAGAATACAAAGGACTCCATATTGTACGTCTGTTACTGTCTCTCTTTGTGAATGACTAAAGATCTGATCACATGCTGTTCTCAGTGCACTCCTGCCTTTGGCCCTTCCCGTAGACTGGGCCCCTCTCCACAGACCTAGGATGTTGGACTGCAGGCTGACGGGCAGAGACCCTTTCCAAATTCTTTAAATATACAATGTTCAGTAAATTAGTGATGAATTTTAAATCTGCAATATTTCATATTTCATGGTCATGGTTAATCATGTATGTACTACAATGCAGTTAAAGGCATTTCTATTTCTGCTTTGCTGTCTTCAATAAATATGGAATATTGCACAGTTACTGCTCTGAGGAACCTTATAAACGGTTTAAAGTTTCACAGAATAATTGCATTATATGGAACTGCACAGTTTGGCCTTTGTTCCGATGGAATAATAGTGCATTGTAATGTCATATTTTGGCTCATATTCAAATCAATTATTTAACATACTAAAAGGCATCAACAGTTGCGAAATACTTTTATATTATTCACTAAATGCAAGGATAATGTTTATTAAAGTAATGTTTCACATGAAGCAAATTTTTTGATTATGTTCTGGACTTCAGATCTGAGAAAAAAAGAAGCGAGTCTTCATTAATTCAGTTTGGGGCTTTTTTTTTTTTTTTTTACCTGCAGAGGAAATTCAATATCGATTTCATGCAAGAAGAATTCTCATAGAATGAAGGGGAAAAACAATTTCCATTTGCAAACCTGGATTTATTTATGTGTTGCTTAAGGCGAGACTTTGCTGTAATTTATTAAGGGCTCACAAGGATATTGACCCGATTGGTGAAAAGTGTCAGGTCCATGTCGATAAAATAAAGGTCATGGTGCAGTCATGACAGAGAAATTGAGCAGCAGAACACCTTTTTGGAAGAGGGGGGACGTGTTTAATGGTCTGTTAATGGAAACCGAGCACAGTGTGTCCATAGACACTCATACTTCATCAACAGCATCTCTATTTTGGTTAATTCATTCATTTTTATATCTAACGACCCTTAGGAGGACAACATCAAGTAAGAACACTAATGACATGCCAACGTGCATAATTAGGGCAGGGTTCAATGCTGCCCCCTACTGGCCGGGGTTTCTGCACTATAACAAGCATTGTTAGGAGATGTGTCTGTAGATGTGCATGTGGCCAGGGATCCTCCCATCTTCGTGTGTGTGTGTGTGCGCGCGTGTGTGTGCGCGCGTGTGTGTGTTTGTTAAAGACCCTCCAGGCCCTAGCAGAATGACCTGTATCCCTCATACCTGTATCTGTGTCCAGACACCTCGCCACCTGTGCTGTGCCCATTTCCGCTGATGGGCATTTAGACCCATCTGCACTTGGGCTGCTCCGGCTCTCTGTTGTCATGCTGGCTTGGACTAAAAACACAGATAAATAAATAATGATTTAAATAAATAAACAGACACGTATCAATAGACCATTTCATGTAACAAACCATTTTATTCATTATTAATCCCTTTCGTGGCCTCTTGCTTTTTGTTACACTTCCATTTCTTTTAGTGGGGTGAGAACTAGCAAGTCTAACTTCAAGTATTACCTTTATAAATGGAAGCTTTAAGACCTTTCTTGCCTTCTTTTTTTTCTCACCATGCAGCAGAGAGCTCCGTCTGCAGACGGTGTAATCTGTCTTGGAGTTACACCAGCTGAGTCTCTCTTCTCAGCTCTAACACCCTGACTCTGCCAACATATGCTGCAGTCTTTGTTTAGTGCCATGCGTTCTGCAAATCCATTCACTTTGGTGTCACACTGCCAATTACTGATAACAAGAAAAAGGGGGGAGTTTGTTATCTTTTCTTCCTCTGCCTGGGTACACTCTTGTGTCATTCCTTGCCCTTCTTTATTTTTAAAGGGAAAGACACCATTTGTGGGGATAAAGGCATACTTGTATGACCTTTCCATTGTAAAAGGGACCTGGAAGGTTCAGGAGAAACCTAAGGTACTTACTGAAAAAAATGTAATTGAGCTGAAATGTAATTAAATGGTATTCAGGCAATTGGACATATAAACATATGAAGTCTTGCAGTTCCAATTCGTCTAATGGCCCATTTAATTAAAGCTGCATTTTTTTTTAGGCCAGGGGGTGAGTTTAGTACAGCCTGACAATACCCCAGGGGGATTATTCCTCATTAAGGGCATGGTTGGTGAGTCTGAGCCCAGCTGGGGGGCAATGACTGCTGTAAACAGAGGACGATGCCAACGGGGCTGTCCAACCTGGAAGCCTTTCAGTGAATGGAAGTAGCGTTTGCTAAGTGGGTTTACCTGCAGTGTCTGCAGCACAGTCCATACCCTCCTCTTTGAGTTGCCCCCCCATTGGGTACTTCTCCTCTGACTTGCCTGGAGGTAGAGAGAACATGTGCACCGATTGTTCTGCAGTGAAATGAGTGGATATTACAGTATAGCGAGATTACGCTGATGTCTTTCTAACGAAAAACTGCCCGCGGACCCATTGTGTATCTGAGCTTGTCCAAACCTTCAGATGCATAGCAAGGTACATATATGGACAGGTGTCCATGCAAAATTGTTTCCAGGGCTCGTCTAAATGCTTATTATACAAGCTGTTTTTATTTGCATTCATAACTTCAAAGGGAGCTTTTTCACTTTTGTTTAATTCCATTTTCGTTAGTACAAAAAAACAGACCTCAAAGACCATGGCTTCTACTCAAATATGCTTGAAATCAGGAAAAACCAGCCAGCTGTAAGCTAAAAACTCCCAGTTCCTGGCCATCATTACCCAGTCTCCTGCCAAAGCAGGGTATTCTGGGTACAGAGACCATATCAGAATGTGCTAAGGATTTGGCCTTTCACCGTGGGATGGATTGCTTTGGTAAACTGGAGGGACACGTCTTGCTGTCATGCCACTGGACACTCCGCTAGCCTGCAACTCTACGCTTTGCAATCTCATTTCACATTCTCCCATTTTATGAGATCACAGCATTCTTTTGAGTGGTTTATCATTGTTCAGGGAGGCTCTTGGAGATGTACAGTCTTCCTGCAAAACCCCATTCAGCATGACATAATCAGACTACAAGGAGACCTGCCGGCACATTTCAGGCGCCTCATGGCTGCAGGTTTCTCTACCTGCTCTCGGGTCTGTTTGGGATCAAAGGTTCTTTCAACATAAAACACCATCATTTTGAAGCCAGGAGAAATGTGGACAACTAGAGTAATAAGCAGAGAAAACATTCATAAAGAAAGTTATTTGCCAATACTCTTGTAACTTAAATCTGGCAAGGCTTTGCTCCACAGCTGAACATGGGAATGTAGAGAAAATCACATCAAGCTTTAATCTTTCTGTGTTTGTGGGCAAACTGTGTGGCGGGTTGGACCTGACTCCACATCCACAGTAGTTCTGTGATCTGCTCCATTTGACATGGACACATTCTATATCAAAATTAATGCCAAAGTCGGATGTAAACTACTGATTTTGTGACAACAGAGGTGCTGATAAAATGCAGGACTGACTTCCTCACATCCATCATACTTGTCAGGATCAATCATTAAATTAGTGGCACTGGTTATTCACTGATTGGGGTACAGCGAGAGGGAGGGAGAGTGGATTGAGGCTTGGGTAGCCTTCAGGAATCATAAAGCATTAATATGATGCACAACAACATGCAGGAGATGTCAAGAAACTACACATAATGCGAGCTGTAGTTAATGCCATCGTAAACCTGACTCAGTGTAGGGAAAAACAGTCACCTGAGGTCACGTCTTTGTCTTTCACATCCTTATTATCCATGCTATACTCTGGACTCTTCTCTTGTTCATCTGAAGGAAAAATGACAACAGGATATAATGTCTGTCACTAGACATTATTATAGCCCTTTAGATGTTGATTGGCACGATATACTGTTATGCCTAGCTATTAAACTGGTACTGCTTATTAAAAAAAAAATGTACAGACACTCCTCTACTTACAGACTTTCAACTTACAAAGTTTCAGATGTACCAACAAAGAGGACTGTAAGTCCAAATGTTATTTCTTAGGCTCCCATTTCCTGTCTGCAACATATATATATATATTTTTTTTTTCCTCTGAGCGCCAATTCCGGGTAGTACGACTTCTGGCCGCTACTCCCGCCGTGCAGCAGCGTAGCGTGTGTACTCCCAGCATCCTAGTTCTTTGTACTTGCGTATAGCCTTAAAATAACGTTGAATAACGACTTATGGACATTTCAAGTTACGAACAGCCGTTCAGGACGTAACTCACTCGTAAGTAGAGGAGCGTCTGTATATGGTTGTTTGTGTTTGACTCAACAGAGCCGGCGCTGATGAAATGTTTATTTTAGAAAACATACATTGCGAAGCACAGAAGGCCAGCTTGTAGCATTCTGGGCTCTTTCTACATTTTAAAATCAGTCAGTGGGGGAGGGGCGGAGTTTAAGAAAAAAAAACATTGAGAACAACTGAGAAGCATTTCAAAGTGGGTGAAGGAGCTTGGTAGTAAGCATATGTAAATGAGCATGTATGCTCCCTAATTGCTTTCGCGTTCCCAGGGAGAATCGCTTAACTCGCCGACCTGCCAGCTCTACACCCTTTCTGTCTGTCTTTGGCTACCAGCGTGTCCTTGACATGCCGCATCAATAGGTTGTATTTGCAGAGGTCAAAGGACAGAGACTGTGTCATTATGGGATCGGGGGCTTTCTGTGTGCAGGCAGACAGCAGATATCGTTGACATGCTTGCATGGCTGTTTGTGTTTCCTCATCACCAGGGGCTGTGGTGCCACGCTTTAGCCAAACATAAGGCTAGAGACTTCCAGGACTGTTTTGGACAGACCAGCTGGCTGATTTGACAGAGGATTTTTTAGCTTCATTTGCAATGCTGCGGAGCTTTTTAACGAGACGTTTTCCTATATTGCTAATATGACAGACTACGACTCGCACCACGGATGTGAAAAGTTCATTGTGCCTCTTTACTGCCAGCGTGCGCCATAACACAAAGGAGAAGAACGTGCCCTGAATCATACCGTAAGCCTGACTCGACATCTCTACGTCCCCATCAAAGGTGCTGTCAGCGCATTCTTTGAGCAAGAAAAGAACATGGTGCAGAAGGAAATATCACATTTTCATAAAACATAAGACATCTCAATGGACATTAAACATAAAGCAATTTCAATATCATTTCAGGAAACTATCTGCAATTATACACGTCCGTCATTATACATTCGTCTGCTTATGCAATACAGATACAACATATAAAATACAGATGTTATGATACAGACAGCTTTTTGTCTAAAATATAGCAGTGTTTCTGTACGGGGCTTATACACAGAACAAGGAGATGCTGTTTTATAATAATGATACAAACATTTTGCTTTTAAACTACAAAGTTAGTAAGGGATGCAACCTTTTTTCAGATCATGGAAAATTACCCTCCTTCCAGGATAACATAGAAAACAAATGTCTCTTGGAGATGAGAAATTTTTCTGAATCCAAAATGAGAACAGCTGTACCTACCTGTCTGGCTCTCCATCTGAATATCTTCAACCTCTCCTTTCTCCTGCTCCCTCTCTGGAAAAAAACACACATTAAACAAAATTATCCAGGATATCAGACAGCAAGTGCCACCCTGAAGGCCTAATTCCGGTCGTCTGGGGCTCATGAACTGGTGCGAATCCGAGCCAGTCAGAGGAAATACATAGAATGGAATAGGTGCTACAGTGTAGCAGTCTGTGAAGATTAGTCTTCCCTTTCTGGCAGCTCCAAAAAGTGCCAATGCTTAACTCTGTGGGGTATTCACCTGACCCTCTACACTACTATACACTGCTTACCTTTGAGTCACAATGGCCACCAGACGCTTATTCCAATTAATTCAGGGCATTAACACACTTACCTGTATAACAATCATCACTGTGCAACATGACCTTTTTGAGCCGTCAGGAAGGAATAATTCACTGCATAATTGTACTTTCACTTGCACTACATATCAAGAGAGAAGTTATAAGGGGGGTTACCTCAGTGCCTCCCATGCAAGGTTGCCATTTGGCATCTTGTATTTGAGGCGAGTATAAGCTTTTTCCAAATCAGTTAGCCCAGATGGATATAAGCACGTGGCTAAAGCTAATCCTTTACATGCTCTTTGGAGTGATTGATTTCCCTAATTTTGCTTAAAGGTTATGGTTTCGAGAGGCAACTTTTCTCCTTAATATAATGGGCAATCACTTAGCATCCGCTGCGTCTTCGAGGTGAGCTGACACGCACAAAATCCGCCCGGCATCACAGACATGGGCGGTGGACTCAGTCCGAAATGGTTTATTTTCCACTCCGCAGAACAGAATGTGCCTCTTTGATCCTGCTCGTCTGTGAGATTATAATGGCCAATTGGATTACTGCTCGCTCAAGGCCTCCCTGAGGCCTGGGCAGAGGGCAGAAAGAACAGCATTATTCATCTGTTTGTGTTATCAGAAAGAAGGGACATTAGAACAGGATGTATAAGCCTCTTCTTAGCAGTGAAAGGGGAAATTGAAAACACTTACATTTGTCTGGTCGTGAGTAAGAATATTTCAATTCAAAGTTTAAAAGCCAGACTGAAACACTTGTCCACTTTCCGCACCGATGTCAGATCGATGTGAATTATAAGTGACCATGAGTACTTTGAGCAGTATTTTATGGAAACAAACCTATTCAGATGTCAGAAATAGATATGTAAAGAATTGCATTCAGTTTGTCCTCTTTTTGAAAAGAGCATCCAATTCATAAAAATGAGTTTGAGGAATTACCCTACACTAGAAGTCATACTGCAATATGCATTCCTTTATTCATGTTGAGTGTCGAGCACTGCAGTTTTGTTGGTGTCTGAATGTCCCCGTAAAATGATAGGATGAGAGGGTAAGTACCATTTTTAAAACAGATTATTGTTTTATCAGAACACTGTCATAACTTTTTTCCCCACAATGGGCCAAAACTGTTATTGAATGTGAGCGTATGCGAGACAAAGAGAGAAGCCATCATTTTAAAATGACAGCAGCAGACACCATTACACTCCACATCCTTCGATACGAGTGAAGAGCTCATGAATTTATAGCCAGAAGGTGGCGCCAACGTAACAGGGTTTTCACAGCAAGCTCTCTAATTAACCATACTTACGGACTGATGCACTCCAGGTCACACAGAAACTATAGCTGTTCCGGTCAACGCAGGTATTGGGTTTGTGTAAGTCTTTGCATAGCTCCTTTCCAAAAAGGCATCTGGCTATAACAAGCATCATTTTACCCGTTAAGTCAGAAACTACACAAAACAATTCCAGCCAGCTACCCGAGGCTTCCTAGCACGCTTACCCCCCGCGCATGCCAATGAGCAAACCCCGCGTTGCCACCCCTCACTCCCCACCCACGCTGATGAACTAACCCCCCCCTCACAGCCGCCTCCTGCCAGTCTGTATTCACTCATCATTTCACGTCGGGCCAGCCGGCTGGAGCAGAACTTCTGAAAGATGTATGAGACGTTTGTGGAATAAAAGCGGGTCCCCTGGCGAGGGGACCAACAGCTGTCGCTCAGGGCCGCTGCGCGTGTGACAGCGGGTGTGCGTCACCCAGGACACCGCTGATCTGGGAGAGACAGCCCTTTGATTCCCAGCATGGCCCACAGCTGGCCGCGTTCGTGGATCCGCACTTCCTCTCCTTCCACCCTCTCTCTCTCTCTCACACACACTTTCTCTCCTTCTCTCTATCAGGGCCCCGTTTTGCCTTCAGTCTGTCTTGCTCAGTCGCTTGATGATAATAATAACAAAATCGGCATGAAACTGTCTTTGACTCGTTCGTTCCACGTTAAAGCCAAGCAGAAATAAGGAAGGTGCGCACTGCCGTCGCCTTCACCTGCTGTGCTATTTTAAGGATCCCCTGTCAGACCAAATTTCATTGGCTCATGCTCACACTTCTGTTCTTTTGTTTCTGTTTTTCCTTCCCGATCTCCAGCTTCTCCGGGATTTCGCACAGGTTACATCACTGGATGGCGCGTGGACACACCGGCGGGAAACCCGGGGGCCGTCCTCGGAGTGGGACCACCCTGCCCAGCTCCAGAGCTGCAGCCCACTGGTTCAGAGAAACGCCGTGCTGGTTCACTGGTTCAAATGGGCTTCTCTGTTTTGCAGACACTGAGGGTTCGGCAGCTGAATAGATTGCTGCAGGTAAGATAAATGCGTGTTCCTATAGGCCAGGCACTGCTCCTCGGCTCGGCACACTGCGACACCCGACACACTGTAGATCACAGTCTCACAGTGCACTGCATTCTTATGGCTACGATCCCACAAGGGCTAAGTGAAGAGAGATAATGGGATTCTTTATCTGTATGAATTTTACCTTAGGGGAGGGAGAAAAAAACAAGGAAACTTAAACACACAAAAGCAATTTTCCCTTGATTAGTACCGTTCCTGCGCACGCTTTGATCACACTGCAAATCAGGACAGCACTGTAACCTTACACCACAAGCAATGCAGATACGACGAGATGGGAGAGGGGCTGGCGACTGTAAGCGGACCCATGTAGAGTGCATGGCACCCCTCCCCCCTTGCTGACATATGGACTGGTTTGCGAGACTTTCCATCAGTCTTGGGGTCAGCGTGCTCGACCTGGCCCACAGGGGCAGGGGCCAGATGGCAGCTCATTCAGTCCCACCTGCACACGGACGGTCGTGGCCCCTTTAAGGGGGCTCCGTCTGGCGCCTGCATGCCCCGCATAGGCAGCAGGGCTAACGGGCTGTCCAGGCCTGCTCTGTGAGGCAGGGCCACCGTCAGGCCAGCTTTCTGAGGCAGGGCCCCCGCCAGGCCTGCTCTGTGAGGCAGGGCCACCGTCAGGCCAGCTTTCTGAGGCAGGGCCCCCGCCAGGCCTGCTCTGTGAGGCAGGGCCACCGTCAGGCCAGCTTTCTGTCAGACTTACTGGGACTGGGACGGGCGATTGTGCACAGGTGAGCACCGGGCTTCATGGCGGTTCCCTGCCTTTGAAACCGCCTCTCATTCCTTTTCTTATATGCTCCACTTAATCTTGTGGTTGGAGGGAACGCTGTCAGTTCTGTGCACACGTATACAGAGCTGTGGCTATATTCACCGATGGAGGCTTGTGTGAGAGGCTGAGCATACAAACCCATTTGGATTTTCTGAGCTAGCCAGCGTTCTTTTGTGTGCGGATTAACCATCGCCCTGGAAGCCACACACACACACACACACACACAAGCACACACAAGCACACACACACACTCAATCGATTCACAAAGCATATTGAATCATATCTAGAAAAGTGAATTACGTGCCTTGAAACCTCATTCAGAGATGCATTTCTGTTTAGTTCACTTGCAGGAAATGCATTTTCTCCATCAGACTTCCTGCGCTATCTGTTCCCGTCTTTCCAGGCAGCGCTGTGATGGAGTGTATGTTAATGTCTGAGGGCTATTTCCCAGACGGCCTGTGGAACTTAAAAATGTCCCCCCCGCAACCTTAAAGCCCAAAAGACAAATGGCAGGTGTGCGATGTTAATCGGCGGGTTTCACCTCCTGCACTGGAATCTAATTATCTTTGGTCCATCTTATTGGAGCACAGCATAATTGTTCCAGCATTACACATCAGAAGGGACTGAAATTGCAGAATGGCTATTTAATGGGCTCTCAGACAAGTAGAGCTCAGGCGAATTGTAGGAATCCCTGCTCCGCTGGCCCCCGTCTCAAGCCAACCCCCACCAATGGAGGCCTGCATTGAGCTTTTGAGGGTGCAGATGGAACCCAGACACAAGCAACTGCTCACCTTCTGCATTCTCTTCATCGCTTCCTTGTTTCTTGTTTTTGTACTTCTTAGACGGAGGTGTGTCCTTTTTACCTGCCACACAAAAGGTACTAAAGGTAAAGGTCTTTGATGAAAAAGGTTGGGAAGATTAGGAAGCTGTTATTCCACACAGTGAATGTTCTGCGATAGAGAAGAAGTACCCCAGGTCTCCCATCTCCCGTAAAACTGACAGGAGGTGCAATTTTATATAAAATCATATCTACATAAAGCCTGGACAGTAGCCTGGACTTTGAAAAGATTGAAGAAAAAAAAAAACTGTTTTTAAAATGAACAAATTTATGATAAACTACCACCCATATTAAATATGCATCATGTAGTAAGAAAGCAATTTGTAATTGATATTTCTTCACTTACAAATTACAATATTAATCTAATCAGATTGTTTCTGTATTTTTCAGTATGGATGGCTCTTTTTGTTATAAGCACTGTGAATAATAATGCATATTTTGCTCTGTTATTAATTTGCAGCTAATGCAGAAAAAGAGCAAATGGTCCTTCTCTGAAATAACTAAAATGTCTCTGAATTTAATCTCTGATGAAATTCTATGACCTGTGACATTAGAATCCACTTTGATGAAGACAGTGAGCTGGTTTAAATTTATTTTAGTCTTTAAACACTTTAAGCAAGTTTTATTTTCCATAAAGCTTCACAGAGCTCTATTGAGTTCATCTGTATTCTTGGAAATAAAGAACAGAGGAGGTGTGGAATGTATCATTAACCATAAAAAAAATTCATAAAAGCTTAATGGCATGCATCTGTGTTCCTGGAAAACAGGAGAAGAGTCACAGCAAGAATGAAAGATAAATACACCTCTGCTTATTTGCTGAAGCCAGCAGCTTTAACTGCAGATGAACCGGGCATTTTGGAAACAGTCCATCAATTGTCCCAGCATGACAATAAGGTGCACTATTGTCTTACTGCACCTGGGTCAGCTGTGATATGGAGGATGAGCTATAGGCTGCTAGAAGGAGATAAAGCCACTTAGATGGTCTAGGTGCAGTCAGAAATAGGATTTCCCTCTATGCTCTTCAAAATTACAGCTATTTTTGCTTCCAAACAAAAGCCCCTTGATTAAAGAAGTCTTTGAAGTGTGTCTTCATATGCCTGTTTGAAGTTCGGAATCAGGTATATATTAGAGTCTTTGTGTGCTTATTACATATATTACTAATTCTGTTTATATATGCACATGCTCTTTAATGTTGGCAGACTGCTGGCATTTGCAGAAAGGTGAGGGCAGAACACCCTGATCATCACTCACCTTCATCCACTGCTCCCTCCTCATCTGTGTCCTCGTGCTTGTCTGCCAGGAGATAAAAACAAGATGGCCTGTTACTGCTCGCCTACGATAAGACCTTGGTGCTTGTCAAGTTGACCTGTTGTCCATTGGCCATCAGATAGACAGTGGATTTGGGCGGAACAGCATAATGTCTGGATTTACTGCGTACTGAATAGTGGCAAATCCCTAAAGAAGGCTGATCGCTATGTTCCGTCTGGAGTATTACAGTAACATAAGCTTCCAGGAAATTGAATGCAGAGGTGGTTGCTCCTATCATGGAAGAGAATGACAGCTCTGTGGCTTCCCTTACATCCTGCGCCTAGCGCAACAATGCGCAGATGCAGGAGAGCCTGCGCAGCTGAGTGAGCAGAACCGTGTGACACGTGGATTTTTGAGTTGGACAGGAGTTATGAAGAGAACAACACATCAAGAATCCCTCTGCATAGATAAAATGTGGAAGATGGATGGATGGATGAAAGGAGGTAAAACACTGCCACTAAAACGGCTCACTGCAGGGATGTTTGGGTCAGATATACTGTAAAGGGGGATTTACAACCTGGAGTAATGTCTAAACAAAAGCAACAGTACAGAACAAGGCAACAGTGCAAATGTCTCTTGACTCTTCCTGCCCAGACAGACCATGTGGTACCCCCCCTTCCACTGACATCATTTATATGTACACTTATTTTATTTAGCAGAAGCTTTTGTCTAAATGCGACGTACACCTGAGCTGACCGTACCTGCTGTAATGGAGTCAAGTGCCACTCAAGTGAATGGCCGGCTACAAGTGTAAGTAGTATTGGAACGAGAGCTATGTTAACTTCGAAACAAGAAAGTCCAACATTTGGAGAGATATTAGATTAGCAGAGGAACAGATGGGTCTCTCTGGAGGTGTTTCTTGAAGGCAGAGAGGGAATCTGATGACCAGATGTAATGAGGCAACTCAATCCACCTTGCAAGAGCACCGCCTAGAGTGACACTCCTCACGGGGTGGAGGAAGCTCAGAGCGCTGAGATGGTACATCGGTCTGTACTGCAGTCTGGGGCTTCTATCCATGCATTTTCTGTAACCACTTGTCCTATTCAAGGTCACAGAGGATCCTGAGCTTATCCCGGCAGCTGCGGGCAGAAGTCAGGGAATAACCCAGGATGGGGCTCCAACGTATCGCAGGGCACAATCACACACCGTTCACTCTCACAAACACACCTCTGGGCAATTTGGTAATTCTGATTAACCTCAGCATGTTTTTGGACTTTTTTTGGGGGGGGGGGGGAGCAGAGTACCCAGAGGAAAGTCCACGACAACATGAGGAGAAAATACAAACTCCACACACATGGAACCCTGGTGGTGACGCGGATCAGGGTCCCAGAGGTGTGAGGCAACCGTGCTGACCACCGTGCTGCCACTCTTAGGCTTGCAGTTAATGAGAAATGCCTATTTGTTTATAGCAAAATGGTTAAACAAACTCCAGGTAATGGGGCCTATGCCAAAAAATCACAAACAAAATGCATCCATCCATCCATCCATCCATCCATCCATCCAAACAAAATGCAGAGCATAAAAATTCTCAATGTTGATGGTTGATCAGCAATCTCACAGATGCAAGTCACATGGGGGATCCCAGTCCCAGCGGCCCTGAGCCACACGCCAGACTCATCACCCACGGCGAGGCTTCCTCAGCGCCAGTCCATTAGCTGCCCTCTCTTAGCCGTTCTTGACATTTTGAGGAATTACTGATGATTATGGAGGTCTGTAAGCATGAGACATTCTTCACCCATTAGTCATGGTCTGGCAGTCCTGCCGCATATGAAATAAAATCTTCTGTTTTCACAAAGCATTTAAAATTTCAACATAAGTTATTTCAGTTCCTTTTGGGGAAACCGTGTTCTTTTTTTTTGTGAAATAACAACAGGAATTAATTAGATTAAATTTTATTCTTGACTTTATTCTTGTTTTGGCACAGAAAGTAAGGTACAGTAAAGCAGTGCAGAGTGTAAGTGTAACCTGCACTGAGCATCGTGCAAAGTGGGGTTTGAAGAAGGGGAATTGGAGGAGCAGACGGTGGGCTAAGGCATGCACAGGCCCGGGGCATCCGGCAGAAGGATGCGAGAAGTCACTGGCAGCCCCAAGCACCAGTTTAAGTCGAACGCATGTGGAAATGTGCTTGCCTCAGCACCCTTTAATGTCCATCCTGCCATTTGTGCCTCCGTGCAGGAGAGTTTACCTTTGATGAAGTGCTGTTGTCATCTATTCCGCAAAAGTCGCGCCACCAGAAACTCCCAGTGGGAAAGAGAAGGCAACGTGCTTTACACATTAAAATAAATCTATGCAACAAAAGGTGATACAAGCCGCTGGATGGAACACAAGTGAAACTAGGAAGTCTCTTCGTGTGTTGGACCATGTGAACATCACGCAAAGCACCATAAAAACAAAGCCATATTGCGCTGTTAAGCCCTCCAGCCAGACGCACATTTCTGCCCGTGTTTATGGATAGCAAACATTAAAGAGGAACCAGTCGGAAGCTTTGCCAAGTCCATGTTCTTAACACAAAAACCTACCTTACTCTGCCCGTCAAAGGTCCTTATCAGCCCTGCCAGCTCAGAAACTTAGTGGCCCAACAATTAGTAACCAAGTAACAGGACAAATACCTGATATACCACATGTCTTACACAGTTCGAAACAGACAGACCTACTTAATGTTTTAACTGATGAATTGCGCTGATACAGAATATGTAATGAAATATATCATTTGTTATCTTATTCAGCATTTATGTATTTAAGCCAAGTCATACAGGTTATGAGCTCGTGGAATTAAGATGGAGAAAAGTAGACAAAAAAAGCACAAGGCTTAACACAGAACATGTCCATCTCCCAAAAACGTTATAAAACTTTATTAGTCCTCCTGTCCCGATAGACTGAATAACGTCTTGGCTTAATTAATTTCCCTTCCTACCGGGGCTCTTGGTGTCCTTACAGGTGTCTGAATAGCCACGATGACTCATAATCAACACAGCTAAGCAAATGGGGAAAATCCCACAGCAAAGGCCTTTTTCATTCAAAGCGGAAAGCGGCATTTGAGCCCGGCGTACTATAGGAGACGTGGGAAACCCATTGAGCCCAAAACAAACGAGCGGAAATCCAGCCCGCTAACATCCAGTTCTCTCTACAGTACCTACACGTATCTTGCCACGTATATGGGCTTCGTCACAAGCCAGAGCGACACGTTGCTGCGTACAGTACCGACCGACGGCAGGCTAATCCTGCTTAACCGAAGCCATTTCTCCTGGACGGGAACCATAGCGGTGATGTTTCGACACCGCAAACCGTAGAAGTGCCAGTCAGAGAAATTTCACGAGGTATGTATCATTAAAAGCCGATCTCAAGAGCGCTGCGACGTCTAATGAATCCCCAGTGTTCTCTTTTTAAAGACATGTCGCTGGAGGAGGATTTTACGACTGCTACATGGCGGCAACGAAGGCTTCGCTGCTGCTAAATGGAGTCGACAGGTTCATAAATCTGGCAGTATGTTTAAAGGCTTCGCTTCTCTCGTCGAGCCCTTATCCATATTGACAAAGCAGGCTGTGTATGAACCTTCCTGGAGTCCCGTCACGTGTCCCCCGCATTCACATCTATGCAGCCCACCCCCACCCCCGGGTGTGGGGAGCATGCACTCCTCTGTCTATAATTCTCACAGCATGAGGGGTGGAACGAGTAGAGGGAAAACAGGAAATGCTACATGCAAATACCCTGTTTGACACTGGCCCGATGGATTCTGTTCTGTGCATATTCACATGAAGTACAAATGCCCCCCCCCCCAGCCCCCCATCACCTCAGCCTAAAATGTTACATTAACAGCAGGGACTGAGTAATTAAAACAGAAAAATTGAGCATAATTACATCTGTGTAATGTGTAGAAACATTTAGCTTTGAGGTATTCGGTTCCCTGTAAGGAAACCAGCAAAAGGTACACAAGCAACTGTCTTTGAAATGAATGTCTGCTGTATGTACTGCAAGCATACAATAGCAAGAAGAAAATTATGGAAATTAACCAGCCCAAGGAATTTCAAGGGAATGAGAACAAATTATAATTATTACATATATTAATAACTGACAACACATGTTTTTGTCATTCTTCAGTGTGATAGTCATAAAATAATTCGAAGTCACAACCAGAGAAAAGCTAGAGAAACATTATAGCATTTAATAAAGAATTTAGAGGCAGTTATAATAGTTATCATGGCCTATAAGTCATATCCTCAGATGCAGTCTTCTATATTTCGCTTTGACATTCCAGCTTAGAGCCCAATTCATTGGTTTCTAATACTATATTAATACTATATGTGGAAGTACAGCTAACTCCACCAAGAGATGTTTTTCCACCATACAGAATAATCCCAGGCTGAGACACACCACAGCTTGGGAGAGAAACACTGCTTCTATAGAAAGGTCCAAAATGCCAAGAATGAACAATGAAATAACTCAGGACCTTTTTGTAACCAAGCGAATTCGGGTCTACTTTCGAGTTCTGTGAAATGTATTGAAATCCCACTTCAAACATAGAAGGCCGATGGATGAATCAAGTCCTGTTACTGGCCAGCATTTACAGTGTGAGGCTTGGGTCATGACCAGCACACAGACATATTCTGAAAGTGACTAGACAGTTTTCCATAAGTCCAACGACTGGCCAAAGGCAAAAAAGAGAACGACTGCTATCAAATAGTACAAGTAATTCCACAGTTCATTTGAGGAAAAAAAAAATGAATTTTGTTGAATCCACAAAATCAGGATCCTTATCTGAATAGTTTCAGGAAAATATTCAATGTGCCAAACCTGTACACGTTCTCTTTTATTTTATAGCTTTTTTTTATAGACGAAAACAAACAAAAACCTATAAAACCTGCAGCAGCCCATGAAATGATTTCTTATTTTTTATATATGCAATAAACTGCCTCATGGTCACAATGACTTCAGTGAAGGGTCAGGGGGCAGGCAGGACCCAGACCAACGGCAAAGGCAGAAGTTAAACTCTTGTCACACAGCTTTAGAGCTGAGTGCAGTACAGCCAAGGGTGCAGAATCTCTACAAGCATGTCTTTGCACCTGGATGTGAGAATGCTACCTTCCCAGCAAATGACCATCCAGGCCCTTTCGTATATTTACAGTCTTCAAAGCCTGGGAGATTCTGAGATGAATAGCCTTGACCTGATAGGTCAAAAAGCAAATTTAACTTCTGTAATAAAAAGAAGGCATGGCACAGCAGCAACGCAACTGTCGCTAGCTCTCGCTAGCCTTGGTAGCCTTCTAATGTCGCACCCTCGAGACTCTACACCTGCAACAACATTTGTACCACACACTGCCTGGAATGTTCTAGAACTTTTGATTAATGTTTTAATGCCACAAAAGAAACTAACAACTATAAAATATTTGCTCCTGTGCAATGGATGTAATGGTAAACTGCGCATGTAGGTAAATATTAGAAATGACTGTGAAAACAGGGCCAACAGAAGCTCTTCTTACAGCACGGGCACAAAACAAAATAGTGGCACAAACAATTTCTTGGCAGTGAACAGAGGCCTGCAACATAATTAGAGGTCTTACAGTCAGGACCATCCTTTACTAAGACAGTGGGCCGACAGGGGCTGGGGGTGGGTGGAGAGATAAAATAGCCCCACATGGGAAAAGAAGGTTCAACAGTTTGTCATCCACTGCGGCGCAATGTTAAGTGAATGCAGTGCCCTACCGGCATTGGCAGTAATACCTCCTTTCCAGGTCTGGTCCCTATTACCACACGCTGCCCCCACCAATGCATTACAATTAAGTTCAGTTCTTCCACACTTGAACTTGTTAGAGCAGGGAGATCACTGAGAAAGTGATTACCACTGCCGTTTCCAAAGATAGTTACTTCAGAAGCCTGGTAGTTGACTTCAATATATAACAAAACAACATTATATATGCAAACTCTTCCATCTTCCACGTCTACGGTTACTACCATTCTCAAAGTACTGTAATCATCAATCATCAGCACTAATCCTCTGCACTTTTTGGTGACCTCATTACAGTATTCTCCCAGTCTTCACAAACCGCTGTTTTCCAGGTGATGTTTTCACTGAAACATTGCCAGACTCTATCTGGTATTTCAATACATTTGTGTTGGGGTCAGCGGTGTAACTGATTTTTTTTTTCTAGCCAAGAATGTATAGTTCTTCTCACCTATTACTTAATGGAGAACCTTCACTTAACACCTTCCCTAGCTGGTAGCTCTGCCAACGTGGATACCTTTCTTGAGAGGAGCAAAATCAACTGCAGACAGCTGTTTAAGCCCCGTCCAGGCTGGCATGACAGGTACAGACTCAGCAGTTAGCAGCTGAAACAAGCCTGCAACCTTCATTTTGGGGTCAGACTGCAGCAACTCTGAAACTGATGAGTGCGCCTTCTCACAGGGAACGGGCGGTCCCTCCTTAACCTTAAATCTATTACACCCTGGGAGATGAGCAGCCAATCAGCATTGCTCAAGCACCAGGCGGAGAAACAGCAGAAAGCAAGTACCTTTCGAGAAGAAATGAGACATCTTTTCTTTGTAGATCTTGAAGTCGGTCTCCAGGAAGACACAGAAAATGACGCGGTCGATCTGTGAACACACAAGAGAGATCCCTACATCATCACAGTTGCACTATCATCAGATAGTAACAAATAATTTAGTTAACACCTCATTATTTGTGGCTAAATTGGATCGAGGTTGCTCAGTTCAGCTTATTTCATTTTCACAATAGACATTCAATGTTAGTTTAATACAAGTAGTAACTGATTGAGTGAGTAAAGGAAAAAGTGCCTCAGACATGATATCACTTAACATGCATGTAAGAAGCTAAACCTGAACCCATGTAAGCACATTACAGGGTACGTTGTGCAGTCTGGGTCACTTGAACCTCACCATCCCCCTTAATTTTATGACTTGTGGTTTCTCTGGCCCAGTCTAATTTAATTGTCCTATTTCCTGCTTGTTAGGGGAAGATTCCTTTTAATTATACCAGGTCAGGTGCTGGATGAGGGCCATTACAAATGAGACTCAATGGTATCTTTGAAAACCAAGGAGCAGGAGAATTAAGAAGGTCAAAGGGACAGCTGGAGGAGGGGTATTGATACAACTGGAAAGTCTGTGCTTTCAGCTGCCATTAGGATGGAGTCCCGCTGGTGACGTCCAATATTTGTTTTCTCCTTCCAGGGAATAACAAACATACCAAAACTTAACTTAATAATTGGGCACAGTGATGATTTCCTCACATAGGACTACCCAAAACACGTTCACTTCACTTAAACTTACTTCTTTGGACATTGCAGTATCACAACGTTACACAACATTCTTTTTCAAGCTGGAGGGTGTTAAAGTCAGCAATATTTTTTAGATCCTTCGTCGCCACCATAATACCCCAATAATATGATAACCAGTGAAATGGGTATTGAGACAGAGGCATCTGTGCTTCTGAAAGAATATCCAGCAGTTTGATCTGAATTTGAAGGGGATGCTCTCTCTTTTCCTCTCTTGTGATTATGTTTACTCATGTGTTAGTATCCTTCCCTCTCTATAGCCCTAGGCATACGCGCCCAAACCACACAGGGGATGGTATTTTACTCAGCGGGACAAAAGAAAATTGCCCCCCGTATATTGCAATTTCATGAAACAGGCAAGTGATGCCCGCCTCCGCAATCTGCAGTAGAAGTTACACACTTGCAGACAAAAGCATAACCTTTGAAAATGGCTACTACATGGCTGATTAGCACATACACACGCATTTAAATCTAACACAGAATCTCTGGTGGGTAAACAGACAAACATTGTCAGGGTTTCTGCAGTTTAGCCTGCCTGAGTTTGTCCCCTGTTTCCCAAGGCTTTTATCCAAAACACGTGGCATCTCTCACTGCTGTAAGAATACTACATATTCTATATAAGGGGCCACACGAAGGACCCCCACCACTGGGAGAATGCTTAAACTTTGGATCCACTGAGAGATGAGAGAAGTATGAAATTCAAGTCCTGCCTTTAGAGTGTGGTAGATTTGCATATGGGGGACGGGGGGGAGGGGAGGGCGGGTGATTTCGTGTCCATCACAGAATGGCCACTTCCTTTCAACCCAGCAGAATGAGGGGGGGGGGGGCC
>JAODJW010000062.1:6387383-6398581 GCA_026777045.1 Hyperopisus bebe | reverse complement strand
TGTGGCTCATCAGAAGCCAAGTGGGACAGAAAACCTACTGGATAGTAGCTCTCCAGGACCGGAGTTAGAGACCCCTGATGTAGCCAATATGCAAATGTTAGTACGTCACAGTATATTGTTCGACAAATGTGTAAATGTAGCACCCTGAGGCTCAGGGAGACGATATTTCATCCCGGGTGTAAACATGCGTAATGATGGGCTGAGAACACAGATGTCTTGAATCGTGAATCACGCCAGCTCATTGCTAACAATTAGGGCTGATAAGATTCACCGACTCGCATCAGTGCACCGGCATAAAAGTTCACGATGCGATTTTGCTTTGATTAAAAACCAGATACAATTTGAGATGAACTCGGGATGCCTCTACAATTTCTAACATCTTTGTATATATCGGAAAAATCTATTTAGGTAAAATATCACTTTTAGTAGAGGCCCTATGCCTTTATTATTTAGAAATGTGACAAATTATTTTCGAACAATAATTTTATATTTATACTGAATCCCCCTCTCTAAACTGTTTTTGAAGCATGCTTTCCCGTCTCAGTTTGTCAGCAGTGGAGAACCTATCTGTACTATCACACTGAATTGCACAGTGTCGCGTTCTTTTGAATCCCATTGTATTGTATTGTGTTGAACCACTGGCAAGATTTCAGGATGTGTAAAGCATCGGCCTCAGTAACGAAGATGCACATTCCTACTAACAATACACCAGTGGTATGGGAGTGTCACTGGCTGTCCTAAGTACTGGCCAATCAGCTGGCCAAGTCTGCAACAACACCAGTATGTTGGTTTTTGTGTTACAAGCATAAAAACAATATATGTTGCTGCATTTCATAAGCTTTGTACTGGACTCTACTGTATTTTCTATGAGTAATAAAAGTCCCACCTGAAACAGTCTTGTAATAATGAGGACCCGAGTAATAAATTATGCAACAGTAAGTCTTGCACTTCTGTACACTGTAATGGCTTTAAAACATTTTTTTTCAGAGCTGCGGATAATGGTGTCTGGCCATTAAATAATTACAATAATTGCCTGTAAGTTTATAATAATCCCTTTAGGAGGATTAGCATAAAGAACAAAAAATACACCCCCCCCTCCCCGATCACCACCAGAAGAGTGAAGACACATTAATGGGAGAATATTACATGCCCATATAAAATTACACTCAATGCTGATAGTTTTAGGGATGAGATGCTGACTGTCGATTTCAGCCTGATGGGATTTTTAACCAAGCACTGGGAATCACAAATGCAGCCGGTGCATCTGACTGCTGGTCTAGCTTCTGTTTTACAGTCCAAACAGAAAATCCATCGATTTGAGAATTAAGGAGAGAATGTTTTAAAATGGCGTTCCTCGAGAGGATAATAATGTACTGTATAAGGAAGCATCATTCATATCAAGCAAAGTAAGCATTCAATAGATAAATATTTAATATTTATTCATATCGATTGGACTTTGTCATCTCACCAATGGACCACTACTCCATTTCTAATTATTAAAAATTTATATCATTACAACAGCACAGAAAGATCATTCCTTAATTCCATTTAAAATGCTAATATCCTGAGTAAATGGATTCATTAATCTCCGGCGTTAAATTAGCAAAGGCTTAAAACACTATTCTTGCCGGTAAGTATATTGTGAAACTGGTCTCTACATCAGGGCGTGGCCATCTGCTGTCGCATATCACATGACTGCACCTCTGTCCAGGGGCCACATCTGAGAAGGAAAAGATGCTTTGTGACAGGGACTGGCTGCAGACACATGCCTGTAATCAGGAACATCGTGCCTCGTGAAAGCGACAGCAAGCCCTTCATCATTTCAAAGTCCACCTAACAAAAGCTCACCACTTAGAACAAAAATACTTTAATCTGGAAATCAAAAGGTGGCCAGGAAACATTCTGGAAGCCATTCCTCTGCTTTGCAGTACAACAAAGCTTAGAAGACTAAAAGCCTTCATTCTTTCATGGTTCGACCATAAGAAGGATCACTTAATGTCGAGGAGAAGTACGATTCTAGAGACGCTTGTGTATATATTTCTTTGCTACAGATGCCCTTATTCTACACTGGGAGACATACAAAGATCACTGAAGAATTTGTGAGTTTATTAAGTAAACTAATGACGTATGTCTGAAGATGCCAGCTTGTATGCTGAATGTTATCAGGTCAGGTCCCTTAAGTGCACCTGCAGATACGGCAGATACTGCCTTACATAAGGTATATAATGGAAATAACTTCTCTGAAATAAATGGGTAAAACTGAAAGCGGCTTTGAAAAGGGTTAATATCAGTTTAACTTTAAAGTCTTTTTTAAATCTGCCAGCATTTGAGTTATTTTTTGAAACACTATGGATTGTAAACAAAGTAAACAGCCTTTCAAGTCATTTTGACAAGGTACTCTATGTGTTGAGAACATATTAAGAAGTAATGTTTCTGCTTGACGTTTTACCCTGAAAGAAATTAAAGTCAAACTCATGAGCGGACTTGCCAGAAAAGGCCAAATCTACAGGGAGCAGTTGCACTCTTAAAAGCGATGTAAAAAGTTGTGTTTACAATATGTATGTGAGCAGACTGCTATCCATTCAGCTGTTCTCCGCAAATTAAACGGTCCAATCCTGCATTTGGGCAAATTAAATGCTACCCAATTATCCATGACAATGCTAAAACGAGCAGATAAGGACTAATACTTCTGTCACAAGCGTACAATACAGCCATGAGTCGTCAAAGTTGTTTGTTTTGTAGCCTACATGACTTTAACTACTCGGTTCAGCTCATGACGACCCTTCCATTATTCTAGCCAATTAATATAGAAAATGTGTTTGTCTGTCAAGGCTTATAGCTGTCCAAGTTTATTCCTGGCACAAGCTTTACTTATACTGCAAGCTTTTATCTTCAGTTTCAAGGCCATTAACATTTTTTACGGCTCTGTCGTAAAAATGTGATTCAGCTTAATAAAATCTCACATCTTAAACTCCTCATATGTATCTTTTTAAAACCCCCGTCGACTGACTCAAATAAAGTGCACTGCACCTTTAAGAAGGCCGGTGAAACTTTTACAAGGTATGCAAAGTTGCTTGAATAATTGGGTGAGTAGAGGAGGAAAAAAAAAGAAATCCGGAACATTTAGTATGTGTCCAAATGCCACAACACAACAGTGGGCCTCTCAGGATTCCTTGAAAGCTCCATTTGCAGTGCAATCAGTATGTAAATGTCAACCACAACAGAACGTCTTTCTGAAGAGCCACGGAAGAGCGCAGGCCACTGCTGGAGTAAGCACTCAACAACTTATTTTAATTGACAATAATGGAAGGACAGCCTTCCCAGACTAACCCCCAGCTGCGGGGAGCTTTGATGAGGTGCAGGATCTGAAAGAGAATGAAATAAATTAAAAGGAAAACCCTTTCAGATGCATGTTAGGGACACAATGCTGTTTATGAATCACGGAGCTGAGTAAATTGTCAGCTAATGCTGCCGGCCAGGTAATTACAGTGATGAAAGGTTTTCCAATGAATTGAGTCTATGGGGAGAGGAGAGAGGATGGAGAAAAGGAGTTCATTACCCCCAAAAAAACAAGAAAATAAATAAATTAAAAAGGGGCAACTGCGACCGGGATAAAATGCTGACGCCAAGCTGATGTGCTTAATGGCATTTTTCAGAAATGCGTTCATTTCAAGGCGTGAGGCTTTGCTAGGAGCTGATTTAATTCTGCCATCCCACTATATTGCAGGGGGCTGACAAACACAAAGAAACTCCGGAAGGAAGGTAGATGTCACACCAGAATCTACTGCGACACGTTTAAGCTTTTTTCCCATAATACCGTGCAGGTATCTGGACCATTCCATTTCAGCCCTGCGGGACATGCGTCCATATGTGTGGGAAGGCAGTGAAGAAACGCCTGTTTTAAGCCCCCTACTGCATAGACTGTGAGACACAGCGCAGCAGGGGGGGGGGATATCTGTTTGCACTGGGTTTTAGATCTAATTTTAAGGTGCCTTATGATGGGACATGCATGTGTTGAACAATGAGTTATACATGACGGTGTGGTAGGTGCTGTAGAACACAGGCTTTAACAGCAATCAGACTTTCTGGAACTGGAGAAGTCATACTTTTGGTATGCAGTCACACCAATGGGAGGCACACTGGTTAACCACAAACACAAACAGGCTTCCGGTTCTCTTTCAGGACACAGAATCACTTCTATGAGTAGGAATCAGAAAGGCAGAAAGGGAAAAATCTTGCTTGTTGTTTCAACCAGCTTTTTTTTTTTTTTTTTTTTAAAAAAAAAAAAAAGCATTTTCAAGACATAAACTTCAACTCTTCAAAATAGTTCAAAATAGTATTATTAATAATTTTATACTAAGCCAGAATTTCCCCCTGGGAACTTTAAAGTTAATCTTAATCTTAAATGTAAAATGTAAAATTTAAAATGTAAAATTTCAGAGTTGTTATCGCAGGGTGGAAATGAGCGACGTGAGATGATAGACAATCCAACAGCAACAAATGAGTCTGCGATGGTATCAAGTTTCAGCTCCTCTGCCCCTCAGAATTCCTCTGCAAATCACTGCAGGAGCAGCATGGGAGGCAGAGTCGCTGACAGCTAAGAAACAAATTGACTGACGTGGGCTGCCATACGCCCAATTTCCCAAGATTCTGACAGAAAAGCCCGTCAGGTAGCCGTCGCGATCACTGCTCTCCCTCGCTGTTCTACCTCACCGCTCTCCCTCCCCGTTCTCTCTCGCCGCTCTCCCTCCCTGCTCTCCCTCGCCGCTCTCCCTCCCCGTTCTCCCTCGCCGCTCTCCCTCGCCGTTCTCTCTCGCCGCTCTCCCTCCCCGCTCTCCCTCGCCGCTCTCCCTCGCAGATTGCGCATGATAATTACCCCTCCCATGGATGCCTGGCCGGATGCCCTGGAGAGGCGCGCACGGCTCTGCTCGAGGCGACTTTAAGCTGCAGTCATCATTTGGGAGTGCTAAGGCACTGCATCCTGGGTACTGGGCTGTCCCGCCTGTTGCCGGCTCTGTATGCACAGGAGGTAAAGCCACTGCACCACAGCGTCGAGCCCCCCTCCCCATGTCACAGCCAGGAAGGACGATGGACGTCGAGGGCTGCAAACACAATGCTGTGTCTTTGGGATGGGGCAGCACAGTATTTGCCGTTTAATTCCACTGGCTGTAACAGACTGGATTGGGTGGATGTGTATTACAACACAACGGAGAGCAGGAGCGCTGGAGGAGCAGCCAAACAAGCCTGCTGCTCAGTTGAGGGTCACTGCAACTCACTGCCTCACATGCAGCTGCAGTGAACCAGTGAATTACAGGATGTCAGGAACTAATGGGGCTGGGGTTCCTGAGGCCAAAAAACAGATGTCATCACTGCATGAAGCAGCTTCTCTAACCTAAGCATAAAGCTAAAGCGTTTTGTTTTTGTTTTTTCTTTTTTCAAATCCTACTCCATTTTCCTTTTACATAAATCAGTGGCCGTTTTTACATTAATCCATTTTAACTGTCAGCATTTGCAAAACTATAAATCTGTTTTAACAAATGGAGGGAGCCAGTGATTAATATCAGTGTTTTTTGGGTAAGCTGAAACACCACAACACACAAAACCAGAGGAGTGAGGGTCACATGGGAATAATCAGCACGTTATACCCTGATCATGTGACCTTCCCACCCACTACACTCCCCAGGCCACTCCCTTCAACCCCAAGCTGCACATTCTAATGCAGATACTGAAAAAAAGCATCTCTACCGCATACTTCCTATTTCTCTGCCTGCTGTAACAGCCTAGCCTCCTGCTGGCTCACCTTCCCCTTGGACTCCTCCCTTGAGCAGTTCAGGGCACTGCAGTGAGAGAAGTTTGAGGGTCAGCTGAGTTATAACACATTCCTCTTGTCCCAAATCCCTTCATTGACTGCCCACTGAGTAGCATTAAATGTCAAGTTGAATAACTGGTGTGCTTGTACTCACACACTCCAGACTGCGCTTATCTCTGCAGCGCTGTGGGTCTGAGTGATCCCGCTTTGTCTGTGCATTCTCAAAGAGTTCTCTGCGACGGACCCAAGGATTCGGCCAAGATTCCCTCCAAACCCTAAGACTCCTGGCAGAAATCGCTCACATAATCATGGTGCAAATGTTCCTCCTCTTACTACCTTCCTGCCTGTCTCCACATGTGGGTTACATCATAAACTGAAGAGAATTCTGTTCGATATCTCAGCACTTTTGAAGGACAGCCAGTTATATGTGGATCCTGCTACATGTCAAACAAACTCCCAATCAAGGGGATACAGATTATACATTTAAACATAGTTATCAAGAAAATGTTCTATTCTTCCCGCACCTATAAATGTTTAGTTCCATCTGTAGGGGGACACTGCTAAAGTGCCCCCAAGATCTGGTGGTTGGATCATAAGATTTATATTTCCATACAACAGGCACAACAACCTGGGTTGAAAAATAACAGAAAAGTAATGGAAGTGGTAAAACTTTAAACATGAATTATGCTCGTCTGTTTTGACTTCTTTCGTCCATTAAAATGAGGGAGGATGCACACACGATAAAGTTGTAAAATGTTGAGGAACGAGAGGCAGAAAATGGACTTTGGTGCTTCTCTGATGCCTCTCAAACTGGGCTGGGGGCATTTAAAGATCACAGGCCAGGCCTTCAGGACAGCGTTTCCTCCTTCACATCTGTATCGTCCTCAGAAGGCATCTGCCTTCCCACAGCTAGAGCTGAGATCTGAAGGCAAGGGGCAGGACAGCCTCCGGCGATTTGTGTTAAGTTTCCGGTAAGGCGTGGATTTGTCTATTAAAAATAGAATAATCCAGGTCAAAGGAACACATATTCTGCGGAAAGGAAAAGCGTCCCGGAAGAGGATCCCCCACACCACTGACATATCACACAACGCTGCGGAGAAATCAAACTTACAGCAACCCAGCGATTTATGCTGAATATTTCACCTTAAAAATGCAAGAACAACTACAACAACCACCAAGTTTCTTGCACATAAAAGCAATATCTCAGAGCCTCCTCATGCTGTTTCTGCTCAATGTAAAGCTCGGTCACGGGTCATTTCCCTGAGCTGAGGGTAAAGCTGAAATATGTGTTGTGCTGCGGAAAAGCTCCTACAGTTCTTGGATATTAAAGCATTACTTTGCCCTGAGTAGAACCAGCTCAAATGAAGGAGGGGCGCCATCTCTCTACCGGAGCCTTTCTCAAGGCCAAGCATGGATGGGAAGCTGCATGTGCCGAGTGACGGATGCGAGCAGATAAATTGAGGGGACCCCTGAAAGCAGGCCAAGCCTCAGGAACACAAGGAGAAGGAGTTGGCTCTTCTGAGCGCATGGCATTTTAATGCGACTCGCTTCTTCCTGCTCCCAGTTTACTGCGGCAGAGATCTGCATATGCTCTATAACATCTCAACTTAGCTCCTGGCTTCTGCCAGACGGCTAATAATACACTGGAATCATAGGACCGCGTTGTGGCACCGGGGTCGTGACCCAGGCCCCACAATGCAGATTATTTCCCTGAATCTTACGAGATTTACTCAAACATGCAATTTCTTCCATACAGTTTAATTTGGGGGGAAGGGGAGGGGAGGGGGCAACAGAAAACTCATTAAACTGCATCCTTTGGTAAATCTATTACGTGCTCGTTTTTATGAGGGTGCATAAGCACCAACTGGAGGCAAACACGACGCCATCTGAAATAATAACTGTTATTATATCTGCAGTCTCGTCAGTCCAATGGCGGAAATAATTGGGACTTAAAGTCTTAAAATGTAAGCGATTTGCAAAAAGTTGCCCATGTTCCCTGAGGAATCTGCAGACAGATTTAGTAGGGAGAGCAGCTGTGCACAGGTATTCAGACCCTCTTCCGCTGGCTCATCTAATGCAGGTGCCGTATTCAAGCCGCGCCTCAGCATTTAAAGTCTGATGAGAGATGCGCATCGCATTTCATTTTCTGGCTTGCAGAAAGGTCACTTAATTTCCAAAAGCTTGACTGTCTTTCATACGAAAAGGGCCGTTGCAGCTTCACCCAGCCGGCAGGATCCTTGCCAGGAGATTTTAAACTTTGCCAGACCCCTTTTATCCACGCTGCACATGCCAAGTGAAAAAGAACATTTTATGTGCCATATAGGAGATTTTAGTATTAACCATATTAAAGGTCTCTCCTGACAATTGGGTTCTCAGAACAAAGACCTAATGTAACCGTTATGAAGTTCATCTTGCAGAGTAACATAGCAGTTGCACCCAGTGGGGCAGTTGTAGATGGAGAGCAGGAAAGCAGTGATTTGATCTTCTGAAAAGTAGATCTTTATTACTGTCAGCGCCATCACCCCGTGTCCTTTCTCCAGACACTGTTTGCCTTGTAGAGCCCCCAAGGCAAAGGCACAAAGACAGATGAAGAACACGATATTCAGTCCAATTACCATGGAAATTCACTCGTAGTGCTTGTAAGCCGTTTAACAGAGGGTCACAAATCAAACGGAATTCTGGAGGGTACACCAGAGCTGCCCATGTTTTTGCTTTTCTTCAGTTCACATGACCATCCAGTGCATCCAATCAATGAAGGAACATATAAACTGTTCGTACAGAATTTGCCAGCTCGATTCAATTGTTTTGTTGGTATAAAATGAGGGTTTTTGACCATAACATACGAGTACATGCTGAGTTCTCTACCAGGGCAGAAGACATTTCTACAATAACATGTCCCTGAACTTGCTGTTCACTTCCTCACTGATAGCTAAGTCGCTAGAATTGCTGAAAGAGCTTCCAGAAGTTTCTGCAGTGCACTTTCAGTCATCAGGGCATGCTACAGTTTTGCACATACTCAGTATCTTTAATTCCCTGGAGCAAAGCATCCAGAAACACCCAGCTATTTAATGGTGAAAAATGGAGGACCTCCCCCTCAGTCACACACCATATCCCCAGGCGAGACCGCCTTGGGCAGGCCCATCACTTCCTACCCCATGGGTTCTGTGGGGGGGCTGAAAGTGGCGGTGGTTCGGGGGGCCTTTTTGAAAGCAGAGCCATTTTCCTTCTGAATCCCTAACACCCTTCATACCTATCAATGGGCTAATCTGCAAACTTCAGCTGCTAACCAATATTCCTGCTGGAGCGATTTGTGTGGCCCGGAAATGGCAGCGAGAAGAGCAATGCTGATAAGTCAAGCAGGCAAACAGGGAGTGCCAGAAAGAATGAGGCATGTTAAAATAGGAAGATAAGACGGGAGAGGAGCACACAAAGCATAACCCATACAGCACACAACAGACACCCGCAGTTCAACTCCTTTTAAGAAGTAAAACTCATGAACATATTTTTACTTCCAGAGGGACACCTGACAACAAACACGTTGCCTCAATTTACTGCACTAAGGCCTTTGCAGCCTCGCATGCAAAAAGAGGCTATTGCTGAAACGAAACCTCTCTGTCAGATCCAGATTTTCCTAGATCGTTGCATTACTGGTTGCAGCGTTGAGGACACAGTTTGTCGGCAGTAAACCTGATTTGGCCACCGGTTTTCTTCAGACATCACAGCTTCCTGTTCATTCGAAGAAGTCACCCTTGCGTGGATGACTGTTTTCACCTTTGACATATTCTGGCCCAAAACGCCATGGCTGGAATGACTGGTGGAAAATGGAAAAACAGAGAATTTCCATTTTGAACTTGGCTGAATAGTGTTGTGTTGTATCTAAGCAAGGGATCCCGCAGAGTGAAGCCTACATCCACCTACACCTTTTGCATTACCTTGCCGCTTTGCATGCTGGGAGTGTCCCAAGACCCAGCTTTCCATAGCTCAAAGCAGAACACGTGCTGCATAAGTAACTTCTTCCCTGCACTTTGCTTCCCAGCATGCACCTTGTGTTACGAGCGCGCCCTCAAAAATCCATCATAGCTGGGCGTTGAAAGCTCATCATTGCACATCTGGTGCCCCCAGTGATCTGGCCAATCAGAAGGAATTCCCAGGGTCACACTACCAAGAGCAGGGGCTATAAACAGGGGTGCTACTAGAGATTTTGGGCCCCATTAAAGCTTAGCACATTGGACCCCCACCCCAGACCAATCCAATTATGATTCAGATCTTTTTGGGTATCTGTCACCCTTGGAATCATCCCAATCCCCCCCCCCCCCCCCCACCCCCTTTACGACACCCTTGCCTGTATGACTAATTAATGGTGGGGTAAAATAGAGCTTTATGCAGCTGTTTAAGCACACCATCACAGGACAGCTTAATAAAGTTTATCGGAGTTTCGGTATGCCACAAAGCTGATGAAATGCTAGCTTTTTTTGTACTGCAGTTGTTAAAACTACGATAAACAGGGTCATCTGCTATTTTCAAAGTGATTCATGTACTCAGGGTGTTAATTAATGTTCCTAATAAATACACAGTCTTAAAGGAGTGTCGTGAGACTAATTACAGCAGCTTCGGAGAGTGGGCCCGGCAAGGCATCCCTACACGGGGGGACAGGAAGAGAAACGCTAGAGCACACATGCGGCAGAGCGTGGACGAAAGGAAATATGTGGAAACCCACAGAGGGAAAACCACAGACTTACTCAATACCTTGAGTATCCATAAGTGGGATCCCTGTTCATATATCAGTGGTGATATAATTTAGTGCAATTTATCTTTATCTGGCAATTTGCCAGTGAAAACAGTGTCTGGATGTCTGTGGAGAGTGGAAGAACAACAGGGTGGTAGCTCAGGTTCAGGATAGCCTTCTGACAAACTGGCCCTGAGCTAATGATCATCCCCAGGACCAAAACACAGGCTCAGGCACACACTGTCAAAACACTGATCTCGAAGTACTTCCTGTCAGCCATATTGATGTATGTTCAATCAAGATCTACTGTATACATTCAAAGGGTGTATTTATATCAGTTCACACTGTCACATTGCCTTTATAACATACCCTTATCCATTTGACTTTTAGCATAATTTAGTTGGACTTTAGTTTTTTGTTATTTAGTGCTATGTGCTACTAAAAACAAACACACCACGTTAACCTCTTTGTATGCATGCATACCTGCCTGGTAAAACTGATCACTTGGTACAAACAGAGTATGACTTAAAAACACACACACACATACACACACACACACACGTAGCTCTACCTATCTAAATGGGGCCCGTCCATTCATTTCTATGGGAAAAACCCTAATCCCAATCACGACACCCTTAACCTCTACCCATCCCTAACCTTAAC
>JAODJW010000062.1:6356662-6368732 GCA_026777045.1 Hyperopisus bebe | reverse complement strand
CATTAATAAACCTCTGATTGGCTTATTCAACTGCACATTCAACATTAAATGGAGAAAAAGTAATTTATGCCCAGTGTAACTTCTGTTTTATTAGCTTAATAGAGTAATTGACATAAGAGGAATGTCATTCAGCCTATCAAAGCCTAATCCAATCCCATTAGGAAGGGAAAGCCCTCATGTTCAAGGGACTACAGTCATTATTCGTGTATTAATCTCGACTTTTTTTCCCCAAAATGTTATTTTAAAAAGCACACCCTTGTCTCAGAAATCCCAAACAATAATTTCTTCTTTCCAGCGACAGGACAGAATAAAAATAATTAAAGGAGACAGATTCAATTTGTTATAATATTTTTGAATAGATTTGTATACATAAACAATAAACAGCTGTATATTGCATATTTTATATGCAATTTATATTATTAATTTGAAACAATTTCCTTTCTAACCTGCTCATCACAATTCCTGTGTTTTAAAGCACCTTCTTTCAAAAAAGGCTTCTGTGTATTTGTTCCCGGCAGGAGAAGAGCTTCCATTTATCCTCCTTTATTTGCCTTTTATTCCTAAGTACCGATACATTCAGGCTCTCTGGCCGATGCAGAGCTCCAAACAAACAGATTAGGAAACCCTCTCTGCAGAGAAACAGATAAGACAGGGGAGGAGAACATGGAGGTTTGGGCTGAACTGCGGGCCGAGTGCAGCACTGGCTATGTGCTCCTCTTCTTCCCAAAGTGAACCACTAGACCGTGGCACCTCACTGGGGATCAGCCCAACTAATGAAAATGAGCAGCGGCTAAAATCAGCCAGCACAAACAGCGATGCGAAGAAGCGGAGCGGACAGAGCGTGCTGGGGTGGAAGCGGGCCGAACAGCAGGTGGCGCTGTGGTGAGCGGGATTCACACATCCTGTTGTCCTGCTGAAGGCTGCTCCAACGCTAAGCATGCAGGCGAGTGCTGAAGGTGAGTAGATGAAACGGGAACACAAACCAAAATGAAACGTTCCATGTTCGAGACTTACTGGTGTTACCAGTACACGCCTGTTTATAGGGAATAATTCAGTATATTGGAATTCTCAGCAAGCCAACTGTCACCTCTGTCCTTTACAAATGTGTGAGGAAAGGGAGGAAATCTGGTATATAAGACCTTCTGCAGAAACTCACTATGACAGTATAATAATAAGGAAAATGGCATTTCCCCCCCTACCTTGCACTTAATTACAGCCTCACTGTGGGAGTTAAACTCACACGTGTCATCTTCAACTTGCCACCACCCAGAACATGCCCCCCCCCCCCCAATCCCCTCCAACCCTGAAATTCATGCAGACCTGACAAGGGGGGATGAACGAGATCCACACCTTTGACCCATCTCCTTATCTAAAGACTTAAGCAGCTTGCAGCTCCCTCAGTCAGCCATAATGAAACGACAGATTAAATGGCAAATGCATTAAATACAGGAACATGAGGAACATAAACACAGAAAATGATACAGTCTGAGAAATTGAAACATGTCAGCATGAAGCACATTGATACACTTAGTCTAACACATCTTTGAAAGGGAAAAAAATCTCTTGTAATCAAAATTCATTCTGAGCTTTGATTACTGATCTGTATCACTGAAAAAAATCAACATTACAATATCCAATTAAAATAAAACCACATTACCATATACGGTTACTGCCAGTGTTCTCTCCTAAACATAATTATTGCAGGACACAGTAATGAATGTTTCAGAAATATGAGCTACCGTATAACACTATACCCTTAAGCAATTCACAATTTTGTGATTGCAGTGCTTGGCTCTTTTGTACAATGTTGTGCTAAAAATCTTAAATTTAAAGCCATTAGAAAAACCAAACACTCTGTTTAGAATACAACATCAAGACAGCAGAGGACCTCAAGTGGACCGTACAAAGACTAAATTCACATGAAATCTACCAGCAGGCTATTAAAGAGCAACACACACAAGTATAATGAATTGCTGATCTAATGAAACGGCCCTTTGACCTGATGCCTTCTGATAGATGCTTGAAGTATGTGATGAGTCATAGGACTTTGTTCCTGCGAGTCGCTACATTATCGAGCTCCACTAAGAGGTTTGCTTTTTTAAATCACATAAATCTAATTGCGAGGTCAGTGTGTTCTGAGCCCGTTTCTGAGGTTCAGCAAGGGCTTCTGCTTGAATCGGAACAAATCTGACAGTGACTCTGCATAATGGCGTCATGTCGCATATGAAATGGCCCACGTGTGACACATGGTATAAGAGGAGGCCCTCAGTTAGCAACGAGAGGTCCGGCTTACTGACGTTTGGCTGCTTCCACACTGCATGCTGACAAGGAAACGTGTCACCGCATGGCAAACGGTCCCAAAACGGCCCTCCAGCCCGTTTAACAGAACGCCAGCCGTAGGTATTACTGTCTGTGCAACTCGATTTAATACATGCACTGGCTCCTTAAAGAACTTCAATAAATAAATAAATAAATGTACAATTTCCTACCCAAATCCCCCCCCACACGCGCACTGCCAGTTCCGCCGAGCGCCGTGTGACATCCATTGGCCCCACATCACGTCAGCCCCCGCCCTGAGAGGCCATTAGCCAGAGATATGGTGTCTGACAGTGTTAAGTGGATCTGTGAGGCTGTTGCCACTGGGCAGCCGGGTTCTCCGCGTGCCGCCAGATCCTCGGCCACTGCCCCCTGCTCAAACAACCGTGGCCTCTGAACTTTCCCTCTGTCAGTCTCCCCTCAGGCAGGAGGGACGGGGGGGCTGGAAGTGGCTACCAGAAAGCCACACAGGTCCAGCACAGCCTGTCCTGTTCACAGTGTGCTCACCTCCTAAGGTGAAGCGTTGGGGTCACAGACTCAGTTTTGCTTAATTAAATAATCGGAGTCCATCCACATGGCATTTCATGTCCAAACCCAACTATAGAAAAAAATCACTGTTAAATCCTCAAGACCATGTTTCTCATGCAAAAGAAAACAATGGTTAAGAGCACATTAGCCGTCAGATTGGGATATGTTCTCTGAACACACATCTACAGTACAGGTACATATTCAAAACCAACAAAACAAAAAAAAAGCAGTTTAGGGCAAACATGCCAGAGTATTAGATACACATCAAACCTAAAATGATATGCATGATCCCACATGGTAAACTATAAGAATGTCCTGCCAGTAGGGACGCTGATATAGGTGAGCACAGACCCGGAAGCATCAGCACGGGATCATAACGTGACAGTCCTGACAACATAATGGCTCTATTGTCAGCCATTGATACAAAGAGCAGGCTCAGAGACATCCCACCTAAATTACTGACGCAGACTAATATGGTCCCCCTTATACTTTGGCTGATAAACACAGTATTCTGTCTGCAAATGCTTTGAATGAGCGACATTACAGGGCCTTTGTGGTTACACTGCACCTAATATGGCTGTAATGAAAGCCCACATCTGAGACCTCCGCAGGATCCGTGGCACAATATTCCATCTGCATTTCTCCTGATTTGCATCTAGATTGCTTTAATTATTAGTGAGAGACTACTTTTTTGATGACAATTTGTCAATAGTGGGAGAGAAAATGATGATAAAAGGCCGAGGCACTTGGTTATCGCAGCATCCTAACAAAGTCGCAGGAGAATATCGACTCTTGTCATGAGCTCATAACACAGATTGGAAAGAACACGTCCATGTTTCAAGATACAGAACTTAAATCATAGCTGAAACTTATTTTGAAAAAACATTATGATAATGATACCAATCAAATAGTTATTCTGTTCAGCATATTGAGAGGGCTTGGAACCTGAACCAGGCCACATAGGGCATAAGGTACACCCTTGATGGGATTCCCGTCTATTGCAGGACACACACACCCCCCCTATGGGCAGTTCAGAGATACCAGTTAGCAGTGGGGGGGGGGGTGTACCAGAGCAAGCATAAGAAACCTGTGACTCACGGGGAAAACATACAAACTGTACGCACACAGAGGCCATTTGAACCCCTGTCACCATGCTGCCTTAGCCAGCATTAGCTAATTCCCAATATGCTTCAAAAACAAATATCCCCATTCTTGCCTTTACCAGCCGAGAGTTGAGAGTGAGGGTTACAGCCCTGCCTAGCTAATCTCAAAACATGAAGCATGTGGAAACTGAATGATACCGCTGCGAAATATGAAGCAGGATGCTGAATGCAATCTCGTGAAGTTTCTGTCTGACCCTGTCTAGGCAAGGTCAGGTGGAAATAATGGCCAGCGAACATCTATGCTCATGCTCGCGTGCCGTCTCCTCGCTCCTCTGCTTCTCTTTGCTTTGTTTAAGGTCACGTCTGTCACAAAATGCTGTCATTTTCCCCCCAGAAGCCCTGGAAATTTTATACTGCCAGTAATCATGGGGAAAACCACAGCTACACCTTCACAAATAATAACAAACACGCTGACAGGTGAGCTATTTTCCCCCTAACAGACTTTGACTGCCTGAGCTGTAATGGAGATGGTGGTAATGATGATGATGATGATGACGATGATGAAGAAAGACACCTTGTCTGCCAGGGGCACTAGGAGTAAAAGAAAAATAGACTGCACTTCCCAAACCTGCATCCATGTCAAGATTTTTACTCAGACTCAGTGGACTGGCAGAGGAACATACCTGACTAGAGCTTGTCTACACACAACCACGTGGTTTTAAACGAAGGCTGATGAGCAACACTGAGCCATATAAGGCTTATGTGTTAAACCGAGGCACTACGAAAAGCTCACAAGCAAATGTATGCTCATACAAGACCAATATTCCATGACATCAGTGACAAACACAAAGCCACAAAAACAGAGTATTAAGACTTATGGATTCCAACAGTGAGAGAACCTCATAATAAAGTCCCGGGCTTTTATAAAACAAAATACTAATGTCATACATGCAAGGAGCCATGCTTTTCCTCAGATGTCATTTACGTCTTGTGCAGGAGGTTCACATAAACACTGCATCATATATCTTGCATCGGAGGAGGAAAGCTACAACAAAGCCGAAGCGAGCGTCACGGGAGAGGCCAAGGAGCGAAGAGCTTAGCATAGCCTTTCAGATCGGGCAGCTGCACTGGAGACCAGCCCAGCAGCCGGAGGACATCACACAAGCACACGGACAGAAGTGCTAAGGTACAAACTTACACAGCTGCCTTGAAGCGATCGACCTAAGCTTGTATTGCAAAGAACAAAGAACAAGTCTGTTTTTTGACAGATCTGCCACACAATGCTGCCATTCATCCAGGTAAAAGAAAAAAAAAAACACCTGTGGTTTAATTAGACACCATTGCAGTCTTAATGAGCCATGCTTCTAGCTCCACGATTGCCCATTCTTACAAGCTCTGCATCTTGCTTATACAATGAATTAAATGTGATTTCAAAGTGCTGTAAGTAATATTTCAAACAAAAATCATTTCAATGACCTTATAATGAGACTTTGACCATTTAAATCAGCATTTTCCAATCCAGTTCTAAGGGACCTGCAGACAGTCTACGTTTTTGCTCCCTAGCTAACCGGGAGGGAGCAAAAATGTGGCCTGTCTGCGGGCCCCCAGGACCGGCTTGGGAAACACTGATTTAACTGAGTTGCTCCTTTGGCTCTCAGGGCACCTGAAGTTAAATATACCACCTGCCAAATTACACTGCACATGCTGAAGGTTTACATCCCAGGAGAAGAATTTGTTCTCATAAAAAACTTTAATATTTGTATGAAGTTCTAATGAAGTTATTAGATTAAAAGATTAGAAGACCTTTATTGTCATTGTAAAAATTACACCGAAATTATGACAGCAAAGAGCTGCTGCACCCATGTGCCCTGCCATCAAATATTTGGATAAGGCAACACTTTTTGACATCTAGGGAAAGATGTCAGTGAAATAAGCTCAAATTCTCTCTAAAATTTTGCATACAATAGAGCTAAATGTCATATAAGTGAGTGAAACACAAGTAACTCACCTGAACAAAAATTTCCAGTGACATACTTTCACAGGATTTTTTTTGTTTATCACATCACATTATGATTTGACTAGTAACTTGAAAAGATCAGTACACTTTATACAAATCTGAAGTTAAGCACCCAGATACAACAGTCTGCATGAACAATGATAAAGAGGAAATTCTGTGTAAATACAATTATGAGAGGAATGCACTAGCACGTTACACTAAATCCGGCAAGAATCACACTGATCTGCATTATCCTTCCAACTCTCTAAAGATATACTGGATGCTCATAATCTATCATAGACTAATTTGAGCTGAGCAAATTCAATTTAAAGATTTAAATGTAACAGATAAACAACACCTATGCCGTCTATTTGTCAGTGGTGCCCAAATATTCCATTAAATTTTAAAATGTTAAAGGTCATAATTTTTCCACCTTGGCACTAGTTATACACTGTTATCCCACTTATGATAATCAATATTTGACATAGACAATCCAACAGGAATCAGAATACAGAATCTTCTACTTACAAACTTTCAGAGATACGAACGAAGAGGACTGTAAGTCCAAATTGTGTTTGTTGGGCTCCCGTTTCCTTTCCACAACATAATTTTTTTTTCTGCTCGCCAATTCCACTTAGTAGGACTTCTGGCCGCTACTCCCACCGTGCAGCAGCGTAGCGTGCGTACTCCCAGCATCCCAGTACTTTGTACTTGCGTATGCCCTTAAAATGATGTTGAATAACGACTTACGGACATTTCATATACTGTTTATCAGAAGATCTCACACACCCAGCCTCCTCATGATTGCCTCGCACCTCCGCACGATCTCCCCATGCCTCCACATGATCTCCCCCCACCTCCGCACGATCTCCCCACACCATTGCATGATCTCCCCATGCCTCCACATGATCTCCCCCCACCTCTGCATGATCTCCCCCCACCTCTGCATGATCTCCACCTGCACCACTGCATGATCTCCCCCCACCTCCGGATGATCTCCCCACGCCTTCACATGATCACCCCCCACCTCCGCATGATCTCCCCCTGCCTTCGCATGATCCCCCCGGACCACTGCATGATCTCCCTCTGCCTTGTGGGTTTCCACTGGGAATTCCTGCTTTTCTCCGATGCAGTTAGGCTAACTGGCTTCTTTAAACTGTCCTTTGTGTGCGTGTGTGTGTTTAGATGCAAAATTTATTAATTGAATAAACCATTAGAAGGTTATAAGGAAGTTAAAACGAATAGGTAGATGGGATAACTTGCAAAGTCTTTCAATAGAAGACATGAGAAGAATGAAGCCCTGCTTTGCACTGCATCATTTGTTTTGAGAATTATATATAAGTATAAAATTATATGCCATCCCCAGACTCAACTATTTTTTTTCAGGTGGCAATATCTCTAGATGGGATTTGACTTTTAAGGAAGTTGGGATTTTTTTTTCTTCTTCAAGTCCAAACAGCATACTGGAAAAATGCCTTTAATACCCTCAGGAGGCGACGGTCCTGCAGAAATGACAAATGGCACATACAGCAGGCCATCGGCACCTTCTGCAAGGATCTAGGCCTTTAAGCAGCATACAGGATACGGTATGGGGGGGCAGGGGAACGGGCACTAGGAAATGCCAAACATGGACAGCTAATAAGCACAAGAGCCAGGTACCATTCAGGTTCTTCGCACATCAACCCTCCGCAAGAAGCAGGAGTATGACAGGGCATTAACAAGTACACACATCCCAGAAAAGCTGTGAAAACCAAGCAAACTACAATTGAAAATGAGGGACTGTTTGTGAAAGTTAGGCTTAGAATGATAGCTTATCTAACAGGGTCATGGTTACAGCCCCAGGGTTACAAGGTTTGGCTAAACGGATAAACCCTGGGTAAAGCGTCAGTTTACCACCAGGTTGCACTGCATTACAAAGTGACATTTGATAGACTTTCTCTATGTCGACATCACACCTTCTGGTGCGAAAGCGGGCACTTGTTTCAATGCCTTGATTTTTAGAAAACATTTTTTTTAGATATAATCCTCCTCAGGCCTCTGAACTCTCTGGAAAGATGACGTAAATGCCAGGGGCAAAAATGTTGAAGCTGACGGGCTCTCTGCTGGACGGCCTGGCTTTCATTGTGTGCTTTCATATCTCTCCTCAGCTTTGGTCCACCGAGCCAGACCTTGCCACTGGATGCCGAGGATGAAAACAAATCCCCCACGTGAGGACGGGCAGAGACGGCAGCCGTCCCAGGGGGCTTAAATGTCATCTTAAACACTTCTGCCACAAGCCCAACCTCTGGCCTCTTAGGGCTTTTGAATTTCTTTCTTCTCCACCACACAAAGGAATATGATACATCCCCGGCAACACAGCACTGCATGAGGTGTTCCAGTTGGGATGGTTTGTGTTTGATCCTACAGGGAAGACCCCAGTCCTAAATGCATGTGTCAGCAAAAGCCACAAGTCAGATAAACTTCAATCTAACCTCCTGCATCCACGCAATTAGCACTAAATTCACGCCAGGTGAGATGAAACCAGCCTTGAATTGATTTTATTCCCCCTTAATCAAAATCGATACTTGCCTGAGGAACGCGATAATGTACAGTCCGCCCATACCTTACACGCATGTATATCGAAGAGCCGGGTTGTGATGCGGAAACACATATATTGCTTTTGATATTACAGGAAATCCTCCTCCAGCAACGTCCACCTACGCATGCAATTCTTATCCTTCTATATTTCCCAGATAACATCTCGTCACAAGCGCCAAGCAGTATGACAGCCTGTATTTGTCAAGTCGCACCTTCCTGCATATCGAAGTCTTTTCGGGTCTCAATAAAGAGCTGTGGGAGAATCTTATCTGGTGCTTCAACGTGCACGAGTCAAAGTAAGAGACGCCGCAGATTTAAAGGGCATAATCAGTATCTCATATTGCAGCTAAATGTGCCGGGCCAAAAACAAGCAGGGCGACGCGATCAAGCAGCTACCCTGCGTCGATATCAGCCGAGCGCAGCCTTGATAAAGCAGAGCAATCCCATCACCAGATGCACTTAGGCTACAGGAGCATGTCTGGTGTGTTTTTTATAGGCTGAGTGCCTTCTGTACGTATGAGCACAGCCACTGACAGCACGTACCAAAATACATAAGTGTGTAGGTGAATAGCTGACTTCTCTGAAGATCTTTGGTTTCTCTCTTAGTCCAAACAAGGCAAGGGTTTCTTGTTAAGCTATTGCATTTAAAACCAAATTTTTACCAAAAATTTCCATAAGGGACCATGAAAGCAGCAGAAAATTAACCTCTTCTACCTTCGCAGATGAGCATCACTCATTCTCAGAACTTCCTCAGCCTGAGGTCAGATTTATATGGCTGCCATGTTCCCTCGCTTAAGTCCTACTGGGATGTATCACATCCCACAACACATTAAGTGAAGGTGATCCGTTCTAAGGGACATATCTAAACCACAAGCCTTATTTATTTAAAAATGACATAGAGAGACTAAGGAAACGCACTTTGTCACAAGTGTGTTGTAGACACTGCTTCCTTTTCCATGAGTGGACACAGCACTTTAAGATACCTCAGATACCTCAATAACAGGCCAATGTCCAGCTGTCTGGTATATAAGCCTCGAATCAAACATCAGTTGTCAGAGTCTCGTTCTCTGACGACACGAAGCCATCTGACATATCACATGGTGAGAATAACAAACTGTAACATGACATATTTTTAAGCATATCATTCAAAAACTGCGTGTATAGACAACAGGAAATACAGAAAACACAACATGACACATTGCACTCAAGTCTTGTTTGATACACAAACAGCACTGAGCAATTTCAAGTTTTCCCTCCTTGTGATATGTTACGCTAAGAAAGATGCCACAGTGCAGAGACTGGACCTTCTACTTCCTAAGTAAATCTCAATAGACTAGGGCGTCCCTGCGGCCTAACCGCTTTTATGTTCTTATTAGAAGAAAACGTCCAGCAGTAGCATCACTAAGTGCCTAAACAACTACACGATGTAAATGAAAAGTGTCCTTCTTCTAAATAAAGTTTTACTAAAACATCATTGTAAAGACTTTTAATGGGCGTGTTACATTAAACTGGCTATTTTCTGGGGCTTATACATGAAAGTAACTGGATTTAACAAAAATATATATATATATGCAAAACCATCATATTTTTAGTGGCTCATTTTTTGTTCACTGTAGAAAAATCCTATAAATAAAGTATGAAGCACTTAAAAATAGGGAAATATATATATATATAAGATATTTAAGGCATAGTGTTAATACTGTGGAAACAGCACCATACTGAACATACAATATTAATCGGCAGGAGGCTGCTGGACGATATGAGGGGCTCTGCTATCGACCGGCTTAGTGGACGTCTTTATCTGAAGCAAATTACCCAGCTCCTACTTTCACTCCTCCTTACAGCTAAATATTTCACTAAAGCAAATCAGCTTTGTTTTCCATCCAATCTGTACACATTCCATAAGTCTGAATCCGCAGTTCTGCTGACATTTTGCTTCTGAACTTCTGCTGCATGCTAGTTTGTTTCACTATCTTCAGCTGGAGGACCGACGTGTACACTTCAGCCGATGAACTCTTGTGTTATTCCAGACTTCCCAAGGTGAAACATGGGAGGCGACTAAGATTTCAAAGCGGTTCCTTCCAACCACCCCACGGTGCAATAGCTGGCCTCGTATCACCAGCCTTCCTCCTAGCATGCAGTGTGACAACAGCCTCCGTCTAATCCCAGGAAAGGACTCAGAGAGGCTGCAGATGTCTTCCTGGCACCTGTGCATGGAGATGTTAGATGAGAAGATGAGATTTTGGTGAGGGGGGGGGGGCAACAGTGAAGGCTGCTAAGCAGAGACAGTGTGGGGTGTCAAAATGACACCATGTAACCACACGCTCTTAGAAAAACGAAATAAAAGAAAAATGCCCTTAGTCCTACTGATTAATAGCTGAAGTGTGTCTAATGCTTATAACCCGTTCAAATAACTGATGTTTCCAAGTTATTTTTAAGTGCTGTTAACAACCAGGTCGTTTAAAAGATCTCTGGCCTCTTTAAACACATGATTGGCTCAGTGAGCCGTACAAAACAGCCATGATTTTCATTGCTGTTCCTTTAAACGGGTGAAAAATGCAGTTATCTGTCAAAGCGCACTCCCAACAAGGAAGGAGACAACACTAATATACATACAGAAAAAAAGGCAGTCACAAACAAAGAAAACACTGTCTGCGGAGGCATCCCGTGGCAATCACAAAGGGAGCCTGTTCAGTCACTAATGTGCAAAGCCTATTCCTGTCACAGTCTCCCCTTTGCATGACAAAATGGCAGAAACGCAACGCTGACAGTGAGAGATCGGCCCTACATGGGTCTGATAAATGCTATGGGCAACCGGGTCAGAGAGGGTCCGGTGCCAGTGAAGTCCCACATGCCCCCACAAATTGATGGCACCATGTACAGGGGGTTCCAGAGGTGGAGGGAGGTCAGATTCGGCCGGGAGAAAACATGGGCCCGCTGTTGCCATTCAGACGGAAACTGCGAGGAAAGTGCAAATAACACCTGACAGGTTAATTCCCCAAATCTGTCGTTTCTCATTGGTTTGCACGCGGGCTGGATGAAAACGTGTGCTGCCGATCGTGGATTCACCAGGGATAGCTGTGTGATGCCTCATGGTTGAGTTGAAAACAAGGTCAAGGAGAAAAAGGGCACCTCAACGGAAGAGGAACACCCGCCGATCCTGCGGCGCCCCCACCGCCAGCCGCCTGCTGTCTCCTGTGCAGCCCAGCCCCTGGACAAGGCTGTGCTATCGCTCTCCCCCCCGATTCTCTTGGCCACATCCCCTGTGACAAAAGGCCGTTGGGTGCATGTTTCCGGACACGGTTCGGTGTAAAAACGGGATGATAAATTACTAACATCAAACAGGGGCCAGTCGTACGTCACGCCGCGAGGTTACAATCAACATTCAGAAATGCAAACAGTCTCGGGCGAAATGAGGACAGCAACACCCCCCTCCCGAAATCCACAGGGTGCACTTTCACAATATAAATACGCTTTTCACCTCAAGCTGCAACAACAAGGATAAAGGAAGCTGCGGCTGGGGCGGGGGCGGAGGGGGGGGGGGGGGGGG
>JAODJW010000062.1:6329112-6339152 GCA_026777045.1 Hyperopisus bebe | reverse complement strand
CTGCCCAAAATGGGTTGACAGAGACATTTCAGGGATTTTGAGTCATTCTGCGCTGCAGATGGGTTAATTGCGTTAAAAATTTTAATCAGATTAATCATGATGATGGATTAATCTGCGTTAACCTGTTAATTTTGACAGCCCTAAAATAAATAAATAAAGTCCCTGGCACATGGACCAGTCACATGAGACGCCAGAATGCCTATACTATTACTGATCGACCACGTCACAGAATCAAAGACTCATAGATTCTTAGGTCTTACAAACAGGGTACGGCTGGGGGACCCTGTCGTTTCTCTTTTGTCAGTATATCACAAGGATGGTATAAAAAGTGTGATTCATTCATAAGCAGCTGTAAATATTCCTCTGAGTTGACACTGAATAGATAAGGAAAATACTGACAATTTAGCACATAAATTCCACTTTGCAAAAAGTAAAGAAATGGTTTGAATATGTAAGCAACTTAAACTTTTTGGGAAAATCTGGTCTAATTCTTTCTTTGCTCATATACAGTTTTACCAAGATGCAAATTGGGATCAATGGCAGAAATCTTGATCAACTTATAAGGTAAGACTTTAAAGTACAGATTTATGAAAGCAGCCTGGATGTACAGTATGCAATTCAATAACATTTGTTACGGGAAACAAAAATATTATTATTAATTATGCTTCCAGTATAAGGTAAACACAAAGTTCTTTGTGATATTCGTAACTACTAAAATCCACTGGGGGGGGGGGGGGGGTTTTACACATAAAAACATACTCCTATCCATCCATCCATCCATAACCAAAAACTATGCAATATATTGCACATATCTTCATGCTGTAACAAAGCTCTCAGTTCTCAGTTGTTTCAATAGAATGAATGAATGCAGATCATTCTCATGGATAGTGCAAGGGTCAGAGGGTCCCCTGAGGTTAGCTGCTAACATCAGGATAACAAAGATCAAGCGGCAAATCTATCATGTATATTGGTTATGATGTTTGGTTTCAGCCTAAAGATAATATGCTAAGTAACAAAACTTGCAAGAAGTTAAGTAAGCTTTGGACTACAGCAAGTTCTGCATGTTCTGTAGGAAATGCATGGATTATTTTTGGATAATGAAGCAGTTTTATTTTTATATCTCTACTGTTACTGTGTAAGATGTCATATGAAATATGTATGTCAAAGCTCAAGAGGTACAGGAAATGAAAACTGCTTACCGTAAATACCAGTGGATATACAGGGGAAGGCCTGCAAAAACAAACAAACCACAGTCAGTTTATCATTGCGCATCTTTTATCGAACAATTTCCAGGAAGATTATAGCAAGACTGACCCATAGTACCCAGCGCTCAATAATAAGTCAGCCCACGGCGATATCCAGTGCGAATAAACTTTCAATAAGGGACCAAACTTACTCTTCTCAAAAGCTGGCAAACTAAACTGTATTTACTCTTCTATACACCTGTCTCGTTTTCATTTCCTGCCAATATCGCGGCTTAAAACCCACTATAATATATTAAATCTAGAAAGTTTTCAGAGACTGGGAATTCACAGATGCACATGGAGTCCTGTGGTGTTTGCAAACACTGGCCACTTGCCCTGTATTGGCAGTAAAATGAGAGCCAATTCTACTGATGATGTGCCATTTTCCAGTGTTTTTATTTACTAATTTAACTCTGAAATTACATAAAAATGCAAAACAGTTGGATGTAGAAACTGGAAACAGAATTTAGGGATCACATTCTATTAACACAAATTCTGATGTCATGCAATGAGGGGAAACCAAGGACATCAAGACTTAAAGTACAGTAAACATTTCAGATCACACAAGATATTGACATATTGAAGAACAAATTGTTTCCAAGCATCTAAATGTAATTAATGTGATTTTTAACTTTAATTGCATGCAGAGAAATCACGCTCAGTCAGTAGATAATCTACTATATGCTACTGTAGCATCATTACTTTTGTCAGCCCTAGAAAGCCAGGAATGTGGGATGTTCACAGTGAGTGAACAAGAGGGGTCGGGTGGGATAGAGATAATTTTCTCATCTTTCTGAGCATCATTAGCAATGCTAGTCCCCATAGCTTGCCCTACATACGGAAAATGGAGGACCGTGCCCTTTTTGTTCCCTGCAGGCCACCGTACAGATGCCGGGTCAAGTATGTAGCCATGCAGTGGATGACATGGTGCCCAGCTCTTAGATGGAGTGTGTGAAGTGAACAGAACAGCATCTGACCCAAGCCAGCTCTGCGTGCGTCTGTTCAGGTTGCCTTGCCAGTGATGCCCAATCCCCTAAGTGAACGTTTAACTGCCACCATAGACTAACAGCAGGGGACGATCAGCTCCGCACCACAGCCTATATGATTTCCAATTCTCCAATTATCATTTAACTGAGGCCATGGGATTTGCTTACCATGATTAAGCAAATATGAGCAGCTGGTGGTTTAGCTCTTACAGGCCGATTAAATCTGGCTTGCAATTGGCAAATTGTGTGAATAATACTATTAATGTCCTAATGTGGTCACAGTAAAGGCTTCAGATTTTAAATGTGTGCTGACATAATGAAAATTTCTTATTTGCACATGGTTATTAAACTGGAGGAAATTACATACACACTTGGTGTCATGTTTGCAGGAAAACTTAAACATGTGGCTTATTAACCAAGAATAATTAATGATATTTTATAAAGTAACACATTAAAGGAAGTAGGGTGATGATACATTTACAGCCAGTTTGCAGCAATATGACAGCACATCTGGAGCTGGTTTACCAATAATGAAAGTTAAAGACTTTATTATATAATATGAGTTCAGTCAGAAACAGAGAACACCCTCTGCAATGGTTTGGTTTATATCTACAACAATGAATTAAGTTTGTTTCAGTCACTCAACCTGAAAAACACATTTAATCACAGTATATGAAGACAGTAACGTCTCTATAGTATATTATTCACCGACACTGACACTATCGATAAGGTGACATGTACAGCCATTAATAACACACGGAAGCTGCAGTATGGATGGATAAATACAGTAATTAAGACCAGGAGACTTATCCAATCATAAACTGCTACACAGTGCCCATTTGAGGGCAGCTGCATGCACACTTTGGTTACCCAGTAAGCTTTGACTCTCCCTTTGCAAGCAAGGAAGAGCCCCAAACAGGCAAAATGTAACCCTCATTTTTAGATCCATTCTGGACCGAAAGCAATTATGACACCCACTGTCGCTCTCCGGTTCCCAGAAAACCACCACTGCCACTTCATCTCTGTTTCTTGTTTCACATCTTGATACAAATTACCCACATTGCTGGGTTCCCTGACCTCTACCAGGGAAAATATTTTTTTTAATTCCCACTTTATTCGCAGTGTATGACTGACCCCTGGACTGCTTTATGGTAGGATGCTGGCAAGCAACACCAAGCCAGCTTTGAAAATAACTGTCTGGAGTCATCTTATATCTGTCAGGAGAGTTAATCAAACTTTGGGTCCCCTCTCCCTGTTTTTTAATCAAGAACGGTCAGCCCACACCATGATCCCTGTCATGTTTTTGCTTAGGAATCAGGAAGGAAGCAGGCAAATGGCGGCTAATTTGAGTCACATGACTCTGGTGGGTGGTGACCCCTAAATACAGTGTTTGGATGAGGAGGTGTGGCCAGGGGAGGGGGAGAGTCAGGTGACTAGGGCTGACGGGCTGATAACTCCCACCTGTCACACCTTCCCTCTTTCCTGTATTAGGTATAAATTGGTGTGTTCTGTTATTTTGGCCTTAGTAAAGCAATCTGGAGGAAACCCCAAAAAACACGTGACCACCCACATCCAGGAAAAACCTCACCCCCCCGTTTGCTTTTCCTCTCAGTCCCCAAAGAAAGGATACTGTGTGTGTGCCACCTGCCCCGTCCCAATTAAACCATTTCCCCTGAAAAGCATGCCGTTTCCCCCCACAGAGACCCCATTTGCTGACCACTGTCATGCAGTTGTCTGAAGCCCCAACCAGTGAGTGTTTCACATACTGATTCATACGACTGTATCAGGACAAACTCACAATGTCTGCTATAGCTAAGCGATCCACTTTGCCAATAGCAAAACGCTGTTCCTGGTGCACAATGTGGCATCGTCTCTGCTAAGCCTGGTACTTTGACAGGAAACACGGAGCGGCTGGTAGTCCTGCCTAATACTTAGCATGTCGTAATGTAACAGGGAATAAAACAAAAAGACAAATTGGTCACAGTTGAGATTTAACAGCATCTTCTAAAGATTAAATGGTTATCAAACACTTCAATTTATTATGTGTATTGCTATTTCAATTTCACAGCTAGTCACATTATTCAAATACTCCTGTTCCACCTAAATATTAACTCAATTTTTCTTTACCACTGCAAGCAACTTCCCACTTGGCTTTAATGCTTTAAACTAACTTAATAAACAGCAATGATAAATCATTCCTGTTACCCTTTTTTTCCTGAAAAAGAGGCATGTCTGCTTGATTTCCATTGATCATTAAGAGACATGTCCCCATACTGTCTTTCAGGGAAAAAACATTTCTACACAAAATCTTCAAATAAAAAACAGCTATCTTATCCTGGAAAGTGAATGAAACATCTTGATGAGAAAGTCATGAGACTAAGTTTAAGAGACCAAAGATGCAGATGTCATAAGAACACACCTTCCTGGGCTGATTGCGGTGGGGGGGTCATGGACCCAACAGCACACAGTCATGTGAAAGTCTTTGCCCTCTCTGAGCCCAGTCACCCATCCGCTAGCAGGCCTAAGAACAGAGTCACATGCTCGCCCGTGTCTTTCGAATTCCACAAAGGACACGTCTACGGTAATCGTTTCGGAAATCATTGCAAAGCACATCTGAGATTCCTTCCTCGCCTTTCAGCCCCTCTGTTCTCTTTACTCCTAAATTTTCTCAGAAAGTTCCAGCTGTCAAGGTTAATATATCAGGTGCCGACTGTTTTCAATCTGTTAGCGAAATTTTGACCTTTCCGGCTGCATGTTCTGGGAAGAAAACAAATAACATTGCATGACCTGCAAAACAGACAGGCGGATAGAGCTTACCATAAAAAAAAAAATTAAGAAACAAACGAAGGAAACCCCAGATTGCTGTTGTGTAGGCAGCCAGCTCAATCTCAACCCCCTGATACACAAATAAATATTTTTCTATTTTTTTCCCCCCTGACTTTCAGTTGGCCCACAGATCACTGCAGTGAAGCCAGCCTTTGGAAATCGATATGTGAAATGAAAATACAGTTTTGTACAGAATGACTCTGTAAATTACGACCAGGAGGATCTTCATGGCAATGGCCATTCAAGCCGCTCTACAACAGACACTATTCATGCTGAGTATCGATTAAATGACAGAGACCCCAGAGAGCTGTGTGGGAGGTGAAAAAGGAAGAAATAAAACAAACAAAAAAACAGGGAGAAACTGAATTAAGGAGTAAGGAAGAGAATGAAAAATGAAGTGAAATAAATGGGTTATTAAATAATCAAAAGCCTAAAAATGAGATAAAAGGTCCTATATTGTCAGTTTCTGTGTAATAGAGAACAGCCATTTTAACCCTCAGACAGCAGGCCAGCAAGGAAATACGTTACCCTTGTAGTTTACTGAGGCAGGAGAAAGCGGTGTTACACCGCCAACGATGGTGTCATTCGGAAGCCCAAATCCTCCTGCCGGCTCAATTTTTTAGTTAATTGTTCATTGCAAATTTACCGCCTTCATTCAACGCATTGGCCCTAAACCCATTAGCGAGACGTAATGCCAGTTTAACCACTGCTACCCTTGGCATGTCAGTTGCTCGCCAGCTTAATGCCACTGAGCGCCTTCCTCTTCCGACAGTAAAATAAATGAGTTACCGGCAACACATAAAAGCCTTTTTTTGCCTTTTCTTACAAAAGCCCAAGTCATTTTCCCCCAGACTTAGTATGTGAAATCTATTATCTGTTGTAATTTATTCAAGTGCAAAAATAAATGAGACAGTAATCTGTATTTAAAGCGTGCTTCAGCCCCCTCAGCTTCCTGGTATAATTAAAAGCGGCTGCCCGCATTACTGATACACGCAGCACAGCCATGCCGTCTTCAACTGCAGCATCTTTCCAGATTTAAACATTCAAAACATGCAAATTCATCCTCTAGGAGAGACCATGTCCCTAAATACCCTGGAAGAAGAAAAAAAATGAATAAAATAACTCTGCTGTGTTAGGTGCCCTGCGATGGACAGCCCCCCCGTGGAGGGTGTGACCTTCCTTGTGTCCTATGCTGCCTGGGATAGGCTCCAGCCTACCCCCACCCCCCCAACCCCCACACACACACACACACACACACACACACACAAACCATGGTCCTGACCAGGACAGGCAGCTAGAAAAAGGACTGTAAACAATCAACACGCCTATTCTGAAATAGAAAAGTGACGTATTTGATCATATGTTATAGAGAGAAGGCAGTTTTTAAAAATATATAAATAAATAAAATGGCATCCCAGCATTTACATCTGTGGCCCACACACATCTATCACATGTGCACCTTTGCACGCACACAAAAGCCGAACATGCTGCCATCCTGAAACCGTCTGCACGTCCAAGGAGCTGTGAGTGATGGCTATTACGGGAGCACTGTCTCTTTTCCGTCTCTTTTATCCTGTCAAGCGAATCCATAAATATGGGGAAATAAGTGATGGAACTTAAATGCTCCACCCTATTAACCAGCCAGCCATTCATCAATAACTGCGAACTATAGGTGAACCCATGTTTCAGAAAAAGACTTCGCAGAACAGGCACCGTTGTGGGCTTATGGGTAATGTGTTCAGTTTTACACTAAATTCTAAAGTGACTTTTGATTGGACCAAGCCTGGGCTACGCATAAGCTCACCAGCTCCAACTGTCTCTTTACAATGACTGACAACACATCCAGCATCTTAGGAAAGAGAGTACCGTGTCATGGTATCCTGTAAGGATGTAGTCCGATTAACCAGTGACGGATCACTGCTTTTAGTTTCACCTTCAGTTACCATCACTGTATCTCTGGTAACACATACAAGACAAATCCAACTGATATATCCCATGCCCAAATTCTATATGTGCACACTCCAGTCTACACTCCAACCATAGCCATGTTTTGGCACTCGCAAAACTATGTGTCTTTGTAAGCCAAGACTGATGAAACCAGTACAGTAAGCAGCACAACATGTGCAGCTAAATTCTGCCTGACACAGTTGTGTCACTGCAAATGTCATCATGTGATCAGTCAATTTAACACTAAGAGTGTATATTTACAACAAGGCCATTGCTAATTAGCAGCTGACACCATCCACTGCGGCCCTGACTTACGACTTAAGATTTTGGTGTTATTTCTGATCCATTGGCTAATTAAAAGGGACTCGCTTGTCCTTCATGATCCTTTGACATGCATCCCGTTCCTATTTGTGTATTTTCCTTCTCCTTGTGGTGCATTCGAAAATTAGGCTATGGGGAATTGATTTTGTTAGTGTTACTCCCTGCTAATCAATCACGTTCGAACCTGCACATTCCGCCTTTTAAGTAGAGCACCATGTCCTTCGCTAAATTTCGTGGCAGTTTTTAGCACAAGCAGGACGACTTCCGAAGTCTGACAAAAGCAGTACATGTGGCTGCAAAACGACAGCTCGAAAAAGAGTTATAGCTACTGTCCTAACTATATCAAAACTGAAACGGCATGATAAAGCGGTTCCTGAGTCCACCTGAAGGGCACCGAGGTAAATTTGACAAATTTCCCATGCTGCACGTCAGATGTACCTTTTTGGACGTGCTGGTGTCCACCTGCTCTTTATAATTTGTTACCTGCTGACAACCTCAAGATGCCTCCACCAGTACTACTGCTGCCTCACCATGGTGACCATCGGCTGACGGGCCTCAGGCAGGGCAGGCTGACAGCGGAAAGCGCTCCCGTAGCTGCGGCAGTGTCACCGTGACTGCTGTCATCCCGCAGCCCCAAAAGCCCTCAACAGCGTCTCAGTCAGCGGGCGAGCGCCATCCTGACAGCTCTGCACACGGCGGACGGCCCGGGATCCTGACCTGCCAGTTCGCACGGAGTCGAGCTGCTAATGGAACCAGACTCTTATAAATCACACCAGTGGGAAAAGACCTTGTGCAAATGAGGCCAAAGGCATGATGACTACATCAGGTGGGTACAATCATGGCCACATTTCCTCTGGTGCTCAAGATGCATTCATGGTTTCCCCTGGATGCAGCTCGTGTTCTGGAGCAGGGGGATCACGGCTGGTGCTGCGAGTCTGAGTCCTGGTCATGGGGGTTTCCCTGGATTCTCCGGCCACATCCAAAGGTTTGAAAACATACAGCTCAGGTCAGCCGGAGACTTTAAACTTCCCTTAAAAAAACACTTTCTGTGGAAAATGCTATGCGACTTTAATATTAAAAAGGTTATTAAATATTGATTGAAAAAAGTCACACTGTATGAGACCATTTCACAGGAAAATAAAGAGTGGCGATAATTTAATTTCATTATAAGGTAGGTCATCTTAGCATAACCTTAGCGGTATTAATGAGCAGGGTGTCCTTCATCACTACACACCACTTGATCAGAGAGAGAGCCACCTGACTCACTGCACAATTCACAAGTGGAGTATAATTCCATGTCAGACCTACGTGTCAAAGGAACTTGATACATTAACACTCTGCACAAATGACACACTGTGGAAGAATGGTTAACAAGCCCAATTGTGAGTCATTTAAAAAAGATATATTACCCTCATGAAACTGACATTTCAGTATTCCAGACTTTGAACTCTGACTCTGATTTTTAATTTTTTTTTGCAGTGAGTGATTCTTATGCTTATAAGCTGTTTTTATGGAGTTGAGTTGCATAAACGGATACAGGAAGAAAAAAACATTGATACTGGATAAAAAAATAATAATAATCAAAACAAAACTCAGATTATTTGGCTTTATGGTATGAATCTTACATTAATTCTAGACCCTGCAAGTATGTTTTTCTAAGATATATATGTCTAAAATATATTCATGCACCATTTGCCTTTGGCTGAAAAATAAATTAGTCAATTTAAATAATTTATCATCAAAAGTAAATATGCTTATGGTGTTTACAGCGATTGCCTGATTTATTAATTCTGTTCGATGGGGTAGGAGGGGGGCAAAGACATTTTCCCCTCACACCTGAGCTTCATGAAATGTAAATTGAGCAGGAGAGCGTATAATCACACCGCCATGAGCAAGCGTAAATTTCCCAGCTTAAAATAACCAGTCACTCGCAGCTACGTCTACGTGACTGCCACCCTCGCCCGAGTGAGATCCTGGAGCGATACCTCGATCAGGTGATCCGACGGAAGCCGAGGAGGCATCGGCAGCGCCCACGATGTCACCTGCAGGCAAGTGACAATGCGGCACCTTGACAACTCTGCTGATGAGACAGGAAGTATCCCCTTCTACAGACTGACGAGTCACACACCCTGGGGCTTGGGCAGAGTGCCACCCTGGGGAGAAGTCAGCTGGGCTGGGGAGCCCACACCCAGAGACAACTCCTGGAACTAAATGGACTTTTAACAGCATAATGCAAAATCTGAATGAGAGAACTGAGGTGTTCTTGAAAAAAAAGCATAATCCTTCATCTTACATGGGGCCTGCTGCCCGTACATTAATCAATGAGACAACACAACAGATCAAAACTACAACAAAATAGATCACACCGACATCACCTATATATAGACAAGCATAACAGTCTGAAGAAAATCTCAAGGCTACTAAAAGCTATTGTGTACAATCTGTTATTCTCCAGTGAGTCCCATTTTGATTTTCCTCATGACAATAGATTGTATATTATAGGGAGAAATCAGCTGAGGTATGTTGTTGAGAAGAATTGGATTTGGAGGTAGACTTATTAAATCTTACTGTTTCCTTTGGGGAAATCGCCAGATTTGGGATAGCTGTTCCACATGACAGGACAATTTGCTCACTGTGAGGGAGCATATTCTGGAGGCCAGGGGCACAAAGCAGGGAACAACACAGGAAGAGATGCCAACCCATTGCAGGGTACCAG
>JAODJW010000062.1:6305194-6328016 GCA_026777045.1 Hyperopisus bebe | reverse complement strand
GGGGGGTTGGGGTTGGGGCGGACGGGAAGGGGCAATAAAAATGTTGTTGGATGCAAAAGAGATAATTGACCGGCAGCTGTTCCAATGGCCCCGATTAACAGGTAATGGCAGGTTTTAAAGCCAAGCGGCTAAATTTAATTATGCACAGCACACAAAGCACTGTATCTCCGGCCGCCATCATTGTGCAGGAAGGGCTTCGTGTTTTTATTTTCGGGAAAGCATGACACATGAATATAATGAAGAAAAAACTTCTACTCAGCAGCCAAGATTCTTCCTTTGCCAATGACACTCTGCGGAGCATCGACACACTAAGACACAGCAGAATACAAACTGCTAAATCGCACTTTAGGTATGGTCAAAATAAACAGTCTGGTCTATTTATGCATTATAAACAGACTGTAAATAGATTTCAGTGAAAACGGGCAACTTTTTACTTTCTCTTTCATACATACCAGTTATGATGTGATGTTTATTGCATTGCCGAAGCACATTTCAGTACGTGTCACATGACCCCTCCATGTGCAAAGTGGTGTGGCATGTGGTTGCTTGGGAGCTAAGAGTGCTAATTGTGGAAGTTTGAGACAGTTCAGAAAAGTCTGGTAGAATAAGATTAACCATCCATTTGTTCCCTTTTTCCATAACATTAAGGGATTCGCATAGCGGCGATACAACAATGTGGTCAAAAGAAATGAGACAAGCATGAGTGACTCCCTGGGTTCCACCTCCACAATTTTGAAATGAACTATATTGATTTCTGCATGTTAGTAGGATGAAGCCTTTTCTGCGAATGCTTAGTAATGCATTTATATGGCAGTCCCGCGAGACAAAGCTTCATGCTGACAGTCCGAGTAATGGATCAGTTCTCATGCTATCTGCTTCACAATCTAGCCTTTATAATAAAATGTCCAAATCAATTTCTTTAAAGCCTTGAACTTTACATTGATTAAGATCTCGACTCTGACACGTGGGTAATGGTCTTATTAAATGTTTTATTGTATTTATCATGAGAGGTATGACATTATAAATTGAAAAAGGCGTCTGGTTCAGGCTTTGGTGTGCTGTCGTTACAGAACAGAATGGAAATCTTAAAATCAGTCAGAAGAAAGTAAATACACATTACATAAAAGAAGAATGTGATATCCTTCAGGTAAGGTGGTGTTCAGAAACATACTCGTATTTGTTACAGAATAATAATATTTTAAATTATTTAAAAGCTAACTGATGAAAATATGAATGACACGCCTATACCTGTCTTTATCAATTACATATTTACAATATAGCTAATATAGGACATTACAAAGCGAATGACATTCATCACCTGGTCAAAGAAACAGATATGTAATAAAACACAAATATATATATACACACGCACATACATACATACATACATACATACATACACACACTCAGGATTTCTCTAAAAATTAGAATCAAACATCAGTTTTGTTGAGTACTATGTAACATTTATAAAATGTTGTCATCTTATGATTGAGGTAATTTTAGACAAATCTGGACAAACTCTAGTCGACCCTATACAGTGTCATGTATGTTACAGTTATAAACAGACACTGATAGCAAGGAATAATAATAAAAGTTACCTAAAGAATAACAGTGGGCTACTGTTGACGTCACTCACATCATGCATTTAGACACGGATTCCATTTGGTTGCTGTGTGTTTGTCCTCTAAGCATGAAAAACAGGTAACAAACACGGTGGATTCCCCTCTCTTAGGGACATTTTGTCATATTATCCTCTGTAAGGTAACAGGAATGTTTTAGTGGTTAATCTAAATGAAGTGTTAAATAATAATGTGATGCTTTTTTTCCCCAAGTGACACAGCTTTCATTTCCATCTATAAATCAAACCTAATAGCATATTTTATCAAGTGGGGGACAGAAGCCTAAGCATATTCCACACTGACATTGGGTTCTCTTTCAACCTTACCAAAAAAACTCTTCTTCCTCCCCGACACAGAATAAGGGAACCAATTAGATGTTTTTTTTTCCCCTACTTTCAAGACAAGTCCTTCAAAAGTTCAAAGGCTAGAAATCGAAGCAGGTTCAAAGGCAGGCTAAAATCTAAATCATCAGGTGCTTCAATAATGCAAATATCAAAAAGAAGAAACTTGCCATACATTTTTCTTTACACAAGAAACCTTCGGAATGCCTTTGTATAATCTTATCCAAAAGCAATAATTTATCTGTCTAGGTGCTGTGGCATTACAAAGGAAATAGCAGAGATGTTCCACGGTCACTCTCCATACGGCTTGAACATACCTAAAATCGTTATGCAAATTCTAGGGGTGGAGATGGGGGAAGGCAATTCCAGTCTATCTTAATTTACGCTCATTATGATATACACCCTAAGCAGAGATAATGATTCCGACTCCCTTTCGACACAGAATCTGTGAACGCAAACAGACTGCAAAAATAGCAGTCTGGAGTAGCCTGGACTCTCTGCCTCATTAAAAATTTGATGAAATGGTATCATTATGTAGGTGTTCTTTTTTTTGTCCCCCACGAGGCTCCGTTTGTATGGATACGTGACCATTGCTAGGTGACTCGAGACCACCATAAACACATGCCATTACATGCCACAGGAAAACGCAGCAGAGCGCACATGCGTTCACACACACAACATGAGAACACGAGAAAAATAACAGACTCAACTCAGAAAAATCACAAATAGGCACACATGGTTTAGGTCAAAGCCGGAAAGAAAACAAGGATTAAAAGGTGTCGCTGGCCCTTGGAAAGTCGACAAGGAAGATGCATATAAGCTGCGAGGCACTGGGATATACGGGGAAGGGCAATGAAAGGAGATCAATGTTAAAAGGAGAACGGCTTTGATAAACAACTCGTGTGGGCTGCAGGATCTATCTTTGGCCTGAAGCCCTGTGACACTGCAGGACGGAGACTCTCAACTGCACGGGGGTGGGGGTAGTGGGGGGTGCCTCTCTCAGGAGGCATGACGCTTGTTCCACATATGAGGTCCAGCAGGGGGCGGATCAGAGACATCCACCCCTGGATGTCTAGTCCTCAGTCTGCCTTCAACTTCCATTTCACCACATAAGATTACATTATTTCTGTATGCCTTTGTGTTTCTCACACTTATAAGATGTGACTGGTGCCATGGCAGCCCTACTGCAAGACCCAACCGTCTGACGGGGCAAAGTCCCGCCTCCATGCTGCAGTGCATCGACATTTCACAGTGGTAACTATTTACAGCAATGGAACCTAGCTGAGAAATAGGGCCATTACGAAAAAAGAAGACCAAGGCTTTCAAAATCAGAATTATATACGCGAGTAGCTTTGCAAGGGCGACACGTATAAAGGTGATTAAGAAAGTACCTTCCACAGAAAATCTGAAGCTTTTAATAGAAGGTTCCCGTTGACTTTTAATATCTCACGGTGTTTAATTAAGGCCTTCATTTTATCTTTGTTATAAAAGTGGACTTATGTGTTCCTAAATTAATCAAATTTAAAACATCGAATGGAGAACTATCCGTATATGAGTGATTAACTGATTTAATGACATTAAAATCCAAAAGTCAAGGGAAAGTTTCATAAATGAATCAGTCTCTCTGGAAATAGTATTTTTATCTCTTTACAGTTTACAGCGATCCAATAATGAGCATATGCTATTCAAAATTATTTTATACATGACAAAAGGAGTATTCATTGTGTAAAATATAAGTAACCCCTAAATATGGCAAACACAGTCTGCTCTGCTGGACTAACCAAGTAACTGCTTTTTGTTTTCCAATTTTCACACCAATACGATGCTTTGTTGACTCAACTGAAGAATCAGCATGGGATCAGGCTGGTATCGTAAAAGCAGTCACACACTGAACAGAGACTGCAGGGAAAAGAGGCTGGGCTGGGGAAGCGCTTGCATAGTCCCTGCCTCCTGGATGCCGTCCGGACGGGTCACTCGCACATGGATGGCTTTCGTTTTTGCCCATCCAGCAGAAGTCTATTTAAACTCCCAAGGTGATGCAAGGGGACGTAGAAGTGAAAAATAAATGCCGGAACGACTGGTGACACACACAGGGAAGCATGGGGAGAGAGTGAGGAAGAATGCACAGGTGAGGCAGGAGTGCCTGTCCCAGTAAATCCCACTTCATTTCCAGTTAGGCTCGTCACCTTCCTGTACGAACATGAGGCTCCCTTTCAGAAGAAGGCTAACTGCTGTTCCACCTGACAACAAAAACACATAAATCTATGACTGCCCCAGGGCCCCCAGTGGCATTAATTCACTGTAGTAGGATTATGGGTCAGCACCAGAGTAATAATAGCATTAATAAGGGTGACCATTCCAATTACTCAGGGCAATTTCTGTGCATGTAATACGACAATCTGAACAGCGTCACAGTTCCTGCTATGACTCTTAAATCCCTCTGTGTGGTCATGTTTTTGGTTAATTAACATGGAAGTGCTTGCATGCACAGATTAGCGGAATGACGTTGCATTTTTTTTATTATTATGTGGAAAACCTGGACTGATCTGCGAGCTTGATTCAAATAAGTGGTGGGTGAGCCAACAGAATCCCTTGTCCTCTGCTACGGAAAATGGCTGATCATCCAATGCAATCATCTCCATTCTTTTAGCAACTGTTTAGCTCTGGTGTTCTAACTTAGCACAAGGGCTATCTTAACCATTAGTGAGGACAGTCGGTGCCACAAAACAGGGACGCGTGTACCAAAAGCGTCTTAGCAAAAATATCATCAGGTGGTGCTTCCTTCATGAATATTAATGAGCCTTCCCCAGCCATCCCACGTTTCTGGAAGCCAAGTTCCAGTGTGGCTACTTTGTGCGTCTACCTGCAGCATGTGAGTACGAGGGGATGTAATCAGAAAGTAAGAGTATCTTTAAGGATCCCAAAAATCGATCATAACAGATTCTGATGTTACAGATCGATGCAATTGAATCGCCACCTTAGTCACAGATTCATCACAATGCAACTTTATAATTACCTGTATAACCAAGTCTGTTCCACAAAAATGTGGTACAGTATGAAATAGGAGCCATCAGAGGTCCAGATGTCAGCTGCAGTGTGCCTTCACATATCAAGACTATCTTGCCAGCACCACTGTTTGGACAATTCCTCATACCGCCTTGAGGGTGAAAATCTAACATGGTAACCAAGCACATCAATGACCAGCGGCCTGTTTCACAAAGCAGGATTTCTTGCTTCACCAGAATACTTGTCGGAGTTAAGGCACCCCAGTTTAAATGGACTTTATCTTCATTTCACTGCATTTAGCCTAGACTACCTTCAACTGGCCAGTTATCCAACTATGCAAGATATACTACTAGGTGAAGCAGGCCCCAGGTAAACAGGAATCTACGTAAGAGCAAGGGAGCTGTTTAGCCGAGGAAACTCTGTGGAACTACCATATTGATGGGGCAGAACAGCACAATTTGAAATAAAAAGCATTCCATAGAGTAACCCATGCTATTATGAGTACTATTGGCTGATTGCCTCATTTGCATACACTATTATGTTTACCACCTGCATTTTTCCCCTGGACAGCAGCGACGCAGGGTCCAATTGTGTCATGATATTAACACCTACAAAGGATGACAAAGGCTCCTTATTGCTCATTGTGCATGAAATAAATGGCATTTACCAGGCGGGTCTCAGAGCCCATGAAAGTTTCAGCTGTGAGGATTCGGCTTTGATTGACTTCCTCCTCTCGTCTGCTTTAAGCACTGTCAGGCTGAAATACTGCTTGTTGACGGTCTTACAAACTAGCCTTCTATATTTCAAAAGGTTTTGAAAGGAAAATTAATTTCAAAACAGAAATGCTGGAAGTTACTGGAAAGACATGTGCTTTTAGGCACTTAATTTGAGAGGCTTTCATATTAGACATAAAACAGCTACTGTATATGACAGCTGACATAAACATTAACTTTCATGAGTTTACTAGAAATTCTGCAGCATTTGTGGATGCTTATCCCACCTGACATCACCCACTATGTCAAATGATTCAGCTTTTGCCTGTTTTAGGAGTGACGCCTGTCATTCCAGTGGTGAAGACGACATTGTGCAGTAAAACAAGCTCTTTTTATGTCACTGCCAATTTTATTTCCATATTTACTTATTTAGTTGTTCTTTCCTAAATGGCATTTGTTTTATTAAGATGTCAATTGGCAATTAAGATGTCAATTTGTATCAACTGACACAAATAGTGCTCCTCATTATGTCAAAATTAAAGTATGACTCATAGCTAGTTAAATATGTGTGCAGCTTATGAGAGGCAGAAATAGTAAATATTCAGGAAAGCAAATGTCACTGCAGATTGTAATAAATTCTCTGCAGTCTTCAGAATCACAAGAGTTCTGCTAAATGTTTTATCATCCATTATCAACCATAACTGGAGTGATTCTTTAGCACAAAAATAAACTTTCATACCACCCCAAGAGTCAAGGAAGTTCACTGAAATCCCACCCACCCCAGCTTATCTCCCCTCCCCTTCTCCATCCCCCTGCTTGCACTCTTGCAGGGAAGGGGGCTATTATTGACACATGAATACACTTACAGAAAAGACCAGCTTCCCCTTTATTTAATAATAACAACAGCGATACTAATACTACTAATAATAATAATGGCTCTTTACTGATCCCACGTGGGGAAATTCTCTATTCACCTACCCCATCCTGCCCTCTATCACACACAGATACATACATGGGTGACAGTGACCTTGGCAGTGAAGGGCAGCCACTGGCACTGGTGCCGATGGAGCTGGGGGTTAAGGGCCTCACTCAAGGGCCCACAGACATGACTATTCTGCTGAGGGCGAGCTTGAACTAGGGACTTTCAGACCACAAGCATAGAGGCTTAGCCTGCTGAGCCACAAGCTGCATTGTATTTTAATCACATTCTAATTCTCAATGCTGAGAATATATGCACAAATTTCTCCACAAAATTTATGATTATGTTGGATTCACAGAAAATAATATCTAAAGAGCATTGTTTACTAACTGATCTCCTGAATACTCACTTGTTGACCTTATGTAAGACTGCATTCCAGTTATAAATAATGTCATTCTGTTGCAATGAACGCAGCAATGGAGCATTAATTGGAATAAATGGTATAGATGTCATTTTGACACTGGAAGTGCTGCACTGCATTGCCAGAACTGCTTGTGTCATTTGACAGCTGTGTAATTTTAAATATGGCGAGATGTGACTTCCATGTCAAAAGTGACATAATAAACCATCGAAAGCTGGTGGAAATGTTCCGGAACGGTAAAGGGAGCTTAAGTCAGCCATGTGCATATTAGTGGCTGTGAGGCTTATACCGTTATACCGTTAGCCCTCTAGAATGCTGGGAAAACATCCAGCTATGAAAACAGGCAAAATTTTAAGTCACTCTGGGGGAGGAAAAAAAAAAGGGTTGGCTCGACAATTCTAAAACAAAAACAGAGGAAAGGGGAAGATGAATGGAGAAAGCACTGGGGCAGGTGAAGCACAGGTCTAGAGGAGGCGTGTAACGCTGCTATATTTGCTTATGTAAATAAGGGCTGCCTGGGCCACTGCTGCCGACTGCGTTAAAGCAGGACAGAGACACACAAGCAGACGCACTGTAGGCGTGACGGGGTCTCGTGATTATAATTGGACCGCGTGGTTGAGTCAGGGGGGGTGCAGGCACTCTCATATCCCCCTGCGTGTCCCCATTCTCACACCTGAAAGAAAGCCTCATAAATATGCATCTCTGTTGTCCCTCTTCTGAGTTTAATGATCCAGGGCCGCCCCTAAAGCCCCTCCTGGAGGAGACGCCCAGCACCTGCGATCCCTTTCAGGAAACTCTTTTGTTCGACACAAGGTCTGCCGGCAGAGGCTGATGGGACAATGCGGGCAAGCTCCTGACATTTCCCACCGTCCACCAAGCCCCCCACCCCTATGTGGAGTGCCGGGGGACCGCTGTGTACCACTCACAGGGGATTCATCAGCAGTGTCTTTCAGACAGGCACCAATCCCAACTACACCTTCACGCTCTCTCTCTTCTCTGATAATCCAGGGCATGCGAGCACTGACATCACATGGCCATGGAGTAATCTGTAACTCCAGAAGCTGAAGGACAGGAAATCCCCCCCCCCCCCGACTCCCCCCACCCCATTCCCTCCTCCATCCAAAAGCAGCCATAATTAAATTGACTAACCATGCGTACCTTGTTAGGACCCAGCTAAAGCTCTGCTCACGGGCCAAGTTGATGGTCACTCTCACAAATGCAGGCCTGAGAATGACGACAGTACCCACCCCTTAGCACCGCACATGACCAAACCATACATCTCCATTGCCAGAAGAGATTCAGAACTCCCAAAGCGACCTACTCCATGCTGACCTTTGCAATAGTGGAAAAGGGGTTAGAAGAAACTAACTTAGTCCATTTTCTTGACAACCATCTGGGTTGATCCTGAAGTTCAACTGACACCAACACTTCAAACCAAGCAGCTGCAAAAGTTAGTTTTTTTGTTGTATTCAGTTTTCAATTATCCATTAAGAGTCTTGTGGCAGGAAGGATAGGAGAGAGGTTCAAGGATTAGGTCTCCAAATCTAATAGAAAACATGGCTTGAGTTTTTAAGGTTTTGTGGAAAATGCTTCTTTTTACTATAAGGTCCTTATATTAATATTTAGCAATGAACAGGACAGGCATATATAGAAAATGGATGGATGGATGGTACTTGGTATGACCTTATTGGCAGCAGTGGTGCATTAAAGCCGACAGAAACCTGCGTTTCTCTCAAATGTGCACTGAGGCATATCTAACTTCAATGTCCCTCAAGACCCGAACATGACAGTCACAGGGTGACTTGAAATATGCCCGGGGTTCTTGGAAACTTTCACTGCACAAGCAATTAAGAGCATTTGGGGATTATAGGCTGTCATATTACCATACTGCCATTACCTCACCAAATAAGCACCGAATTTAACAACAGAAAGAATTAAAGTGTCAAGACAGGTGTGAATCTAAGTTAGAAACAGATGTATAAAAAGCTCTGTTCCTTTCATAACAGTGTTCTGGCACCCTGCAGAGGAGGACACGACTGCATCTGCTTAGCAATCTGAGCACTGTCCTCCGCAAGCACAAGACCACCAACACAGAGTTGAAATATTTTAAATATTGAAAGGGATAACCCAAGAGGACATGGTGACATCCAGAATATTCCAGACCTTACGGCGCAGTGTGGAAAAAGTGTTTGATGGGCACGTTCTTCAAGAAATACAAGAACAATGACTAGATCTATTCGATGGTAACAAATACCTGCATTATAAACAAACCCACTGCTATGTGACTGTCAGCAGACAAGTCATTTTAATTGACTCCAAAAGTAAAACAAAAGAAACAGAAAAAAACGATGTTATAAAGAGCACTAAACGTTTGCAAATTCTTCAGGAATGGCTGGTTATGAGAACAGTCTCCCTGGGCATATAACAGCAACAACAACCATATTCACTTGACTGAAATTTGTATTACCGCCAAGCACAATTAATGTCAGCTCCATCTTCTTTATGAGTTGGTGATTGCTGGGGCTCTCTGGATCAGAAGGGGACAAACACGTTTCACAGGCTCGCTGGAATTCCAAAATGGGCTTAGGGATCTCGTTATCAGGGGCTAGGCACAGGTGCAGCTCCAAATGAGAAACGCCGAGAAGAATGAGGAAATTACAAGCTCACTTCACAGCAGAGAATGTGACTCAAGGTCACAGTCAATAATTTTTGCGCCACAGTCTGATTGATTGGCTGCATGGCCGAAAGCTGGCAGAGCAAACTGGCAGGTGCCAGGGGAATCACAAAGTGCTTTCAACAAATCGGGGGACTTCGGCGGTGGTCCAGTCCACGTCCGGTTCTGAGTGGTGCCTGGAGTGACCACATACATCCCTGGGGTGTTGAGTGACACTGTCTCTCCAAAATCTAAGTACATCTGTGAACTGCCTGATCCAATACAGGGCAGCACACATTCTGTAAATGTTCACATGTAGTTCAGCTATTTTATATAAAGTACAAATAAGCCTCACAATATTATAGACACTGTATGTTCTCTGCTAATGAATGTTGTAATTAGTTTCTACTGTAATGTGAATTTCATGTATTGAGGCCCTAGGATTTTCTTTTTATCTTCATGAATATTGATCACATATTAATTAGCTTCTAAATTTACCAACTGCCTTTCTAATTGCAGTGCTTATTTTGCATGGCAGCCAACACATATGGTAATGTGCTGTACAAACGTCCTGTTTTCATTTTACACCACTGCACTATGCAGTTGTGCTTTGCAGTGGGAGTCAGGAGAAAGACATTCCTGTTACAGCCACAGGAGGAGGAGTGGGAGAGACAAAATACAGTAAAGCTTCGCCTTTACGGGTTATCCTGAACAGCAGCCTCTGTCCAGCGTGAATAGTGCGACTGTGTTGTTTGATTGCAGACTCTGAGTATTGCAGTATGATTAGTCTCTTCTCAACACATAAATATTGCCCCTCATATATCCTTAATGAATTTAATGCCAACCTAGTTAACTATTACCTACACTGGAGCTAACAACAAAGGATTGTCTTGAATCTGTTTCATGCAAGTTCCTAGTGTTGCTCAAAATAAGCCATTCACCTTCAGACAAACAAGAAAGGGGCTTTAGACTAACCAATAACACAATAATATCCAACCTTCAACTGGCAGAAATTCTTTGACAAGGTAAACCCGGCATGAACCTTTTGTGCCCCAGAATTATTTTTTTAGCTATTTATTTCAGAATGATGGACCAGCTTCCAGCAAATTTCCAAAGGGTACATCTGATAAAAAGCCAGCTCTCACAATCAGCTGCTACAGCATCACTGAGGATGCCCATGACGATCACAACAAGGACTCCCTATAAAGCATCCAAGCCGGCGTGCAAAGAACTTGGTCACAGCGAAGCTGAGCTAAAATTAGCCTACCAGCGCACAGCTCGCATCTGCGGCCTGGGTCTCTTTGCTAACAGCAGAACGAAACTCGCCTGGCATGCGAGCTGACCTCAGAAACCTTTCAGCTCCATTACGGTACATAATGAAGGCATTTGGAAGTTGAAAGCTCCGCCGTTGGGAGTACGGCACGTGGAACGCCATGCTGATTTTCTTTAAATGCGTGAAGGGCTTTGTTTGCACAAGGCTTGGAGTACAACACGGCCCCCTTGCCACGGCCAATACAGTGTTAGAAATCCCTTGGTAATCTTTTTTGCATTACATCCAAATCTAGACGTATTTTGGCATCTGCTGACAGGTTAGTAGACCGACAGGCACAAAAACACACCTTACGATGCCCAAAGTCCTGCATTTCTTTTCCCTATTTCACACCACCTGCCACACTGTTTTTTTTATTGACATGCTTGTGGATGAATTAGTTTTGCAATATTTTAAGTTATTCAAAAATAATGAATTTTGCATCAGTCTAGGATGTGTCACCGGTATAAAAATAAAACTGAATTAAAATTTCAATACGAAATCAGTTATTGTATGTGCTGCACCCATAAAGACCTAGATAATGGTGTCATGCTTGATTAAATCAAACATGAAATTATAATTGTTATTAAGCTCATATTATTAGCAAAAACAATTACAGGAAGCAGCAAAGTGATGGAAAAAAATAATAAGAGTTCACCTCTGAGCTGATCTCAGGTTGGAGCAAAAGTCACTAACGATGATTCAGCATTAAACTCTGTCCTACAAGAAGGCAGGAAGGACTTAAATGCTGAACGGTCAGATGCTGAGCTGAGCTCTTCTCGCTGTGAGCTGCCATTAATAGCTGCTTTACCACAGAGGAGGGACAGTGTGCAGGACACAAAGCCTGTGATGCATCCGATTCCCTCCCCATCTAGTTTTATTACAGTTTTATTTCAGATGTAGGGTTATGGGTTTATTTGAATGTGTTTCTGTGGCATGTAAATTGCACTGGTTGTATGTAGTGCATTTGTTAAACTGTCTGTTTTAGTGATTACTAAGCCCCATCTCAAAAGTCCATGCATTTTATGAATCAATAAAACATGCGACTTTACAACCCATACAGTTATACTATTATACTAAACATCTGTTCAGTGGATGCTTTCCATTTAAAGGGAGCTACTCAGCTTCCAGTTACATTCTGATTCATTCCTGATATGCGTATTTATACAGCTGACCAAGTTTGATATTCAAGCCAACAACAGCGAGACCTGTTCTGGGATTTGCGCTTGCAGCAGAACCTTAACCACTACTCCATCTTCTGGCTCTTTTGGGACTGGGACTCTTCGTGTATATGAATTTGCCATCTGTGAAAGTTGATACAGCTTATCACACACTACAGTCTGATTTTCTATTATTCTCTCGACAGAATTTATTTAGTGCAGAGATGACGTGCAGTGAAATGAATTCCAGTATGGCAGAGAGCAGAAGAACGGAGGGAAAACGGGGAAACACCGGGCCTTTTCCACACGGACCAGAACATACTTCTCCCACGCATGTTTCACGCCCAGCCTCAGCGCTCAATACCTGAGGTCTCCTGACATCAATGAAACCAAGGTCATCATGTAACAACCTGAAGCACGCAGTTAAGTCATAAATTTACTCCTGAAAATAATTACTCAAGGACTTAATAATGACTTCATGCTAACATGCCACATCATTTTTAATTACCTCTAAAAAATACATGGAGGTGAAAGGAAAATGGCACCTCAAGGACCAGCAGTCAATTAAGTGGAGGCTACTGCTTGGAACAGGCTCTCAAATCAATGTTTGTCATTTCCAGAAAGAAAAATATAACTATCACAGGAGTAATGGATGTGCATGACTGTAAGTGCATAAGGAGGCTAAACTGAAATTAAAGCTTTAAACACGTGTGTAAATAGATACGGAAACGACTCCATCGGTGCCATTTCAGGTTGTGAACATCTGCAGCACCAAGCCGAGCCCACACCATCAAGAGGGCCGGTCTGGGAGGGGGGGTCAGCTGGCTGCTGCTTCCACAGCACTCCAGGAGTCTGTGCTGGAGGCTCGGTCATTAATTATGACACAGACAGCGAGATGGTCTTCAAGACGTGTGTGGATGCCCAAGTCAGTTTCCATGCGAGCGTCTCTGAGGAAATCTGGAGGCAGGGGTAGGTACACCTACTGGGGCCAAGTACTTCCAAAAGGGTAAGAAGAAACAGCAAGTGAAAATTCACCTTTTTAGTTATTTATTTATGTACTAGCTTGGCATGGTGGCTCACTGGGTGGCACAACTCTAGGGTGAAGGCACTGAATCCCACCTTCGCCCAATGTGTGGAGAGATGTTCTCTCTCTGGGTTGTGTGGGTTTTTCCTCCAGCAATCCGAATACATGCAGTAAGGCTACCTGGTATATCTAAACTTCCCATAGCGTGTAAGTACGCGCCCGGCGATGGACTGGCATCCCATCCTAGAATGACGCCTCATGCTGTACGTGGCAGACAAACAGCACCGCTACATGTGATCGTTGGCGACCTGTTCTGGCAGATGGACTGGCAGTCTCGCTCTGTTCATCGAATCGAGCATTGATATCACTGTCTCGCCAGGAATGGAGAGGGCTCTGCGTTGGGCATCGCGGGCTAAGCGTGCGAGAGACGGCTCTCGTTAGCCGTAACCTTGAGATGTAATCATGGCACCAGAAATGGGCCGTGGGGTGGAACAGACCCCTGATTGGAGAATTACGCAGGGATGTGTTAACATGCTCTACCTCCCAAAGAGCAGCTTCTCCGGCAAATGTTCATTTTTCACCCTGATAGTCTTACAGCACACTCATGTTGTAATGAGGAATTTAACCAACAATATGTGGAGAGTGAATACGGAGTGCAAAATAATGACCAAGCTGGAAGCAGATCTCATCAGCCTCAAACAGGTTGCTGAGGAAAAAAAAAACATAAGCTGTTCCTGGCTGGCCACTCTCTGAATAATTGGCTGGAAAAGATACAACCGTCAGAGATGGCAGCTAGTCCTGGCATCTGTAATTATACGCAATTAATAATCATCCGTCTCTAATGAAATTAAATGACGCTCGTTTACAACCTGCACAAGGTGTTTTGTGTAAACGGAAAGCCACCCCCACCTGGACGCACCAGAAACTCACAGCAGCAGGAAATACAGGAAACAATGAGCTACTTGTGAAGGCGAGATGAGAAAGTCCCCCCCCCCCCGGAGAGTAAGGATGCTTCTACGCGGTTGAGAGGAGCCCCAGCATGACGTCGGCATTGCGGATTATAAGATACCACCTGGTTAAACACGTTCAGAGTCTATTAGAAGATAAAGCACAAACTTTTCTAATGGAATTATTAAACATGAAGTTTTAAATATTGCCCGTTCAATAGGGATAACATGCAGGAAGTGAATTTCCAAACCAAATGAACCCATTTACTGAATTTAAAATTCATTGAAGTTCCATAAATAATAAGTACTCTTAACAAGATGATTGTCCTTAAAAAATGATAGCTGATCCAGTCCAAGGAAGCACTGGTTACATGAAAACATGTTTCACAAAGCATTAACAGACAATGGATCCATATCTATGTAAATGCCGGAGACTTCGCTGCATGAGTTCAGGTACAGATGACAATGGAGCTCCATTCTTCTCCAGAACCCTGTCCCTCATCTCCTCATTCCCAAGATCACTAGTGCCACAAAGTGGTGGGTCAAAATTCAGCACAGCAACGCTAAGCCCCCAACCCAGCTGTCACCCACCCTAAATAAATAATATGCTGCTAATTGTATCGAGCAGTTGCAATTACCTGGCTGTTATTGAATATGATTAACATTTTATTTCTTTACAGCATAGGGAAATTTAATACTGGAGCGGTTTCCGCTGTGACTCATTTCGTGCGGCTGTGCCGTGTGCAAACATTACTCTCACACTGGGGATATAGCTAAGAAACATACCAGTCAATGCACCCAAAATGGCAACCACAGGGTGGCACCATCACTTGGGCCTGTTACACCTCTCCAGTATTCGGTATTCTGCGCCTTTGCACACCCAGGGTATTGCGAAAGGGGTTAAATCATCAGGATAATCCGTGGACAGAACAGAGATGCTCTTAGGTGAGATATCTTGCAAAATAAACATCAATCAATACTCTCGTAATGTTACGGGTATACATTTTAGAGGATTTTTTACTTCCAGCTTCAAACACGTCAAGTGAAATACCTGAAAGATATGTAGGGTGTTTTTGGATGAAAGTGATGCGTTATCAGCCATCCCTAGATCATCAGGCAAAACTTTGCTGAACTGATATTGTCATTTCAAAAACATTCTTCAGGCAGCCTAAGCTGTTTATCGCAGAGCTCTCCTGTAAAGGGGGAAAGGCATTCATTACGAACTGGTGTCTGGCTTGGCTGAACTAATATCTTTTCTGTTCTGGTCTTGGACAAGATGTGAACAGAATATAAAATGAAAAGGTCACAGATGTATCCAGTTTATTATACAGGCAACTGGAAAAGTAAAATATCCACTGCCACACAGATGATGAGATTTTAAAAAGTGGAGATAATTAATCACAGAGTTGCAAATATTAATGCTCAGTCCACCCAGGTCATTTTGCTTTCAATGGGTGGGATCCTGCCAGTTGCAATGCTTCGGTAACTGCACCTGCTCACACCAACAAGCAGATTTTAAGCAGCTCTCCCCAGTCTCCAGGTCCCTATTTATTCGACCAATACTTAGAGCAGTAATTGGATCTTTAGGCGCCATGTCCCCCCACGAGCTTTGCATTATGGCGAAAAAACAGAAACCCTGGACCCTCCAGAACAAGAGAAAAGCTCTTGCCAAGATGATCCTGCATAGTTTATCTATTGGACTCCACCTCTCATGTCTGCTCACTGCTGCGTCACAGTCTGAAAAGCTACAGGCCAGCATTAGGCTAAAATCTGCACGCCCTGCGGACAAAAAGGCCTTATGTTAGGAATAAGAAGTGTGACACCAATTTCCATTTACAAACTGAGAACACGAGAAAACCTTGCTAACAGTTTTGAAAAATGAAACATAACAATATACAATGAATTAGGAAAAGACCCCATCAAACAGAAACTGCTAATTTGCTTTGTTCATGACCATTAACAGTGGGTAGAGAAAAGAAGACCGCAACATCCATAATGATGCGTCTTTCATATTGCCCAACAAAGCATGAACTGAGAATACGGAGATAATTCAGACACCTTGCTCAGGGGCATCAAAGTAAACAATGCCAACCAGTCAGTTTAATTTAATAATTCAGTATGTAAATTATGATAAGCGCAATGCAAATAATACTTTGCATTTTTCCACATTAAAATCTGTAAAGTGCATAATAATTTATTCAGCAGCAATTAAAAAAAATTACAAGCCGTATACTGTTAACACAGCTATGCACAGTAAATGATGACAACCTGTGACAGAGGAACCAACAGCCAAAAAACAGATCGTCCTGGCTCTCAACACAGCTTTTGGCAGGCGAATGACGCGGGGTGTTGTCCTACAAGCGTGTTTGAGACATGACGCAGCACTTCCTGGCACCGTGGCAATCACGTGTGATTTATAATGAAACACCCCAATGACAGCACTGTCCGGCACTGTCTGTGGAAAAACTCCCCACTGGACACATCTTGCTCGTTAATTAACGGTAATGATGTAAACACAATCTCAGCCCGAGGAATCCTACTGCCATGAGAAATCAATCTGCTTGAACAATTACTGTGGAAGTATGCAACAAGTGCATGTCCTCTGCCGACGTAATAAAGTAACACTAATGATGTTATTAACAACAACAACAGACAGATGAGATTCACTGTTATAGTTGTTGCATTAAAACTTTTAAGCAGCTGCTGTTAATTCGTTCTGAATAAAAGATGCCGAGTGAGAATTAAAGGACAAGAATAAAATGTGTCAATATAACATCCCAAAATGAATCATCTTCCATAGGTCTACAGTGAGAACATCAAATGGGTATAATGTGATTGTGTGTGACCCATGACATATGACACATGGAACCTGGCATCTCACATTAGCAGAGTGGTGCTTGGTGTGGTTTTTGTGTGCCGTCTTGAAAAGTATGGCCTGTTGGGCCCTTTGGGAAGTTTTAATTTCTTCATTCTCAGCTGGCCAGGCCAGATATTCACAGACTAAATCTAATTGTTACAGCTCAGACTAACTGTGTACATCAGCAGCAATCAAATGACCACAGAGACACTTCAAAAATCCACATCTGAAATGAGGACTTTCTGTCTCCTGCTGGTTTGGAGTTGTGGCGGCAGAGACCTTCTGGAAATGCATTGGCTCAACTGCATACACGACCTTCAGCGCTTGATTTTTCCTTTACAGAAGATATGGCAGTTCAGAAAGGCTTATTTTGTACTGTGTACTTAAATATATGAATATAACAATCAAAATTCTTGTTAACTTTATTTCATTATTCAAAAGGAGGAAATTAGCTACTACTCTGAGATGTGGTACTGTTTTCTCTCATAGAGAAAACTTTCACACTGATTGGTGTTCATTTGCTAAAATTCTGTATTCACCACATTTTAGAAATAAGCGTCTAACTGCCTCCCCTGAAGACAGGCAATTTCAAGGTTGGGCTGCAAGGCAAACACATTATTCACACACTGAGGCACAGGGCCATTTCCTGTACCACCCCCAGGAACTGCAACTGCCCCTGCTCCCTGCCCCCCCCCCACCCCCCATGACTTAATTATAAATCACTGTAAAGGAATCTGCATATTTCCACAAAGGGCACAGTTGAAATAACAAGCACAACACTGTTGTAATTTGATTGAATAAAAAGGAGCCAATCATGACTAATTATCGCAGACAAAAAGTCACCCTGAAGAGTTTGGCTGGAATATTTCTTTGCTTTTCACTTACCCTACCCCCACCACTCATTTTTTTATTCGGTAATAGTCAGTTCAAGTCAATAGTTCAAGTGCTGAGAACTGAATTTAAAAGGAAGCCATCTACTAGTGCACCCCCTCCCCAAAAGGTCAGTCCAAATCTCTAGCCATGGGGAAAGCGATACTTTTGTTGTAGAGTGTTCTCCATTTTCCAGGCAGGTTTAATTGATGCACATCCATGTCAGGAAGGGCTTGGTTCAGTTGGCCCGGCTAAGCCTGTCATTGGATAAATCAACAGCTTTCAGCAGACGCTTGTCTACAGCTTCTCTAGCTAGTGCCACAGAGAAAAACTGACATAATTAAAATTCACTTGCCTCAACCCATTTCCAACCCAATGGCTCATTTCCGTAAGGAAAGAAAGGAGAGAGAGAAACTTGAGAGGAATGCAAAAACGAGTGTGGGACATTGGGAGATCTTATTAACAGCTACACCTGCACCAGCTCACCAACACTCCTCCATCTCACTGCTGCTGTGGCTTTAAGTGGGCCCAAATGTCACGCTTTACATACGCTAATATTTCACACGACAAATAAATTTGAACGTAGTTCATGGAAATGTCAAGAGGTGCGAAACCAACCTAATTTACTGCCTTACATTTCTGTTTCTTCAAAAAAATAAAAAAATAACTGAGTGGATAATTAGTGTCTTTTCCTTATTACTTGGTAAAAAGTGGCACATCGCCGCATTCCTAATTGGAGTTAATTGACCACTGGTGCCCATGTTCCAAATCAAACAAACAAGAATGGCGAGAGTGGCGAGGTGACCTTTCAAAAGCATTAGGCTAATTAACCTTTGGGGTGTTACTCGCAGGGAGCTGAACGTGGGCCACAGACAGAGATTTGCAAGGCCGCTGATAAAAGGCACAAGCACACCGTTTATCGGGAGGCCAGAACTATCCATGACGAGAAGGGGAAACTGGAGCACCTTCACCACACTAAGCTGGGGAGAAAACCAACAAACAAACATACACACTCAAAAATGTATTCAGAAAACAGAGAATATAAAACTCAATTAATTACACATATAATCATGGAGCAATGCTGCAGATACTGAAGGTTTTGCAAAAACACCCATTATAATGGACACCATGGTTATCCTCTCTACAAGCGTCCAGTCTCCGAGTAGCAAGACACATCACAAACACCTCAAAATCTGGGTGCATGTTTATCACTCACATCCATTTCAGGCACAGCATTTTTGTGGGTGAGCCTGAAACTCCACTGAGAATCACAAAAGTTTAGACTTGGAGCTTGAAATTAAGGAAGCAGGGAAGTGATGCTACTGAGAAAGGCTGTTTGTCATTGTGTACAAGGGAAAAGTTATTGGTATCCAGACAAAAGGAAAAAAAAACTGGAACTGAGAGGTTAACCAGTACAGTGTATGACCAGCCCAGATGCCTGCTACCTTGTACCATTCCCAGGATTCACAATCCAGAGCCAGCCTCATGTTGGACAAGGCAGACTAATACCAGTCTACGAGACTCAAATGAACCACAAGCATCCAATTTAGCAACCAAACAGCAGTGTCCTTTTAACTGTGGCCACTTCTAAGAAGCATGTGAGGAAACACAATTATTCTCTTTTTTATGCATAGCTTTGAATCTCCTATATTCTTATTCTTCTGTATGAATGCATGATAGTATTAATGCTGAAGCTTCCCCTCAGGCCAACATGAATAAATATCAGCAAATTGAAAACTGGCAAATAATGCATAAAAGAATAAGAATAAGGAAAGGCATATTACAAATCTCTTAATAAAAAAAATATTTGCTTGTAAAATGTTCAGAAGTCAAACCTTTTTCAGTCAACATATTTATGCTCATTTTGTGTAATCTTTGTAATTAAAGTGGGGATGCATACATATTAAAATAAAGGCATTATGGTTTTTCGCAGCCGTTAAATTAATGAATTTGTGCTTCTCACTTTCAGGGCCACAAATTAATGAGCAAGAAAAATGGCAAAAAAGTGCGTGAAGTGTTAAGCATATAAATGTAAATTAATTAGTCACATGGGAAATTAACAATCTTTAGAAAACAGTGGCTAAAAGCAGCCATGTCATAAAATTTTCGCTCTCAGTGTTTAAACACATAAATAATGATGCAGCACAAAGCATATAACGAGTGTGTTAAACTGCTGACAGACTTTTCAGCTGCATTTAGTATTCGTTATTACGATTTCTTAAATGCTAAATTACCATATTAAAACATCTCTTGACAGCTCAAATTCAATTATGTACAAGAACACATATCTTTGCTCTGCTTCCTATATTTAGTTATATTTTGTTATTGTTTTATCTTTACAACGAGGGCTAGACCATGACAATTTAAAAACAAACCTTCAAATGCCCAGAAAGAAAATCTCCTTTTCCCAAAAAACTATTTTGCTTGCTGAATGTGCACAGTTGAACACACCAAAAGTCTTTTATCAAGGATTGTTTTATCCTGCCACTCTATAGTGAACAGGCTTAAATTTAAACAGAAGTGTTTTCTAAACTATTCTTTAGGCTGTACTTTTTGGTGTCTTATGTCCATGTCTCAGTATGTGATGTTTAAATTGTCAGATTGTCAGTGTTTAAATGTCAGATTCATATTTATGTTCTATTTATCTGTTTTTTCTTGCACTGTGACAAACAAGATTGTAATTTCATCTCAGCGTATGACCCATGGATCACACAGCTGAAGATGACAATAACAGTACTCTGAAGTGCGGCGCAACAGAGCAGAGTAAGATGACGGTACTTCAAGATACTTGCTCACCTTTTAATCATCAACTAGCACCATCCTTGACTATATCCAACAGCACCATTCTGTGCATGAAACATCTACTTCAGGGTTTCCACATGTGACTTACACTGCATGACTGACCTTCACAGGTGATGCTCTGCATGGAGACGAGGCTGGCCACAAACCGACAGGCCCTTCGTCCTTCCTCGTGGCCGCTATGTTATTGAGTGTTAGCACCCAACTAACTATATGGTATTAAAATGCCAAGTAAACGTTAAAAGGCACAATGTCTCCTGGATGGCATTGGGTCGTTTGGCACTCGAGCAGTACAGTCACTTCTGGTTAAACGAATAATCTGTTAGGACCTCCTGCCTGTCAGAAGTAGTCACCTCTTCAGCAAATGGGTTTCGGACTCTGACTGAATGTCAGCGGCATGACTAATGAGCGGTCAGCTGCACGTGTTTCACGGCTCAAATCGGGAGGCCCACGTCTCTTATTGCGCTCATCCGCCGCAACCGCCTCTGTGCTAATGAGTCCAGAGGCAGAGGTGATAACCCACAAACCTGTGCCTCCTGCCTATTTGCTCCAGCTGGACACTGGGTCCCGGCAGGCCACAGGAGGATGTTCTGAGGGTATCCTAAGTGTCAGCTAGACAGACTTCTCTGAAGAAACAAGAACAAACAACCAGCCTGGACACTAGGGTTTCATGCAAGCTGCTATGGAGGACATAGAGGTTCAGATCATGCACAGTGGATCCTAAAATGCTATGTTTTCATTTCTTTCACCCCCATGAGAACTCTTTCCTGCTTCTACCTGAACAAAGTGACAGAAAAATAAATAATAAAAATAACAGCATCCCTTAAAATCTAATTGGTAAGGTCAACAATGGGTGCAAGGAAGTAAATGATGTTGATGCCTGTTTGCAAGACAAATTTCTACATCCAGACAGAAGAGCTTGATTCAGCAACAAAACAAGCCCAGATTCAGACTTCAGTTCAAAGCCAGATGGGCCCAGCTTCACCAAGCATACAGTCCTGACAATGCTCCTTCATATGTGGGAGAATAAAGCAAGGCTTTCAATCAGCCAATTAGATAAAGACTGCTTTGGAGATGCATCAACAGCACTGTATTGCTGTGAATGCATGAATCCATGAATTGCCGCTTTCATACAATTTCTTCATTGGTGAATAATACTTAGGCACCCCTAACCTCAACCCATAACAGTCTGTTAGTCTGAATGAAAACATAAAAAACAGCACTGTACTGTAAATTTTGCACGTCAAATTACTTTTTTAATATAATGTACTACCATCGAAAATATGTACAAAGTAAATAGGCGTATGAGTAGTAATTCATAATAGTAACTACTAAAAATGTAAAAGTAATTGACATAGCGATTACTTGGAGAATGTATACAGTATAAGCTTAAGGAACTATGACGCATGCACATGTAGCACATACTGTTCAAGCAGTGATTCCCATTTAGTTGCATCAGTTACTAATAGGAAAAAAATAGGCGACAAAATCTTTGATAAATAGATAAATGTCAAACGAACCACGATGGAGATTTGAGACTTGACTCAGACTTCAATCTTGTGACTCGTGATCATCTCTGGTTTGGGTTTCACGCCTATACATGCATGGCCTGGTGGCTCATCTTCACCGATTGCACACTTCTTCAGTAACAGCAGAGTGTGAAGGCTGAATTAGCAGAGCAATAGCCCAGCTGTTCATAAAATATTGCAATGCACACAACATAATCGGAGACATGTCAAAGTTCAAAAGAGGGCAAATTGTTGGTGCGTGTGTCACTGGCACATCAGTGACCAGGACAGCAAGTCTTTGTATCAAGAGCCACTGTATCCATGGTGGTGTCAGCATACCACCACGAAGGACGGACCACATCCAACAGGAGTAACCGTAGATACAAGAGGAAGCTGTTTGAATGGGATGTCCAGACACTAACCCGAATTGTATCTAAAAAACATAAAACCACAGCTGCCCAACTCACTGCAGAATTACATTATACCTCGAATCTCCTGTTTCCACCAAAACTGTTCATCAGGAGCTCCACAGGCTCAATATTTACAATCAGGCTGCTATAGCCAAACCTTTGGTCACTCGTGCCGATGCCAAACATTGGTTTCAATGGGGCCAGCAGTGCAAATCCTGGGCTGTGGACAATGTGAAACATGTATTGTTCTCTGATGAGTCCACCTT
>JAODJW010000062.1:6283450-6305094 GCA_026777045.1 Hyperopisus bebe | reverse complement strand
TGTGACCTGGCCACTGTTCTGCAAGAGGAATGGCTCAAAATCCCTCTGGCCGCTGTGCAGGAGATGTATCTGTCATTTCCAAGACAAACTTATGGTGTATTGGCCACTAATGGAGGCCCTACACCATACTAATAAATTACTGTGGTCTAAAACCAGACGTCTAATCACCATACAATTATGCGCAGTACATAATACTTAAGAAAATAATCACCTGTGTTACTGGCTTAGGTATTTACTATACTCTACTTTTTATCATAATTTAAGGATATATCCTACTTTCTACTTTGCAACAGGACATTGTAATACTCAGACTTCAGCCTAGGCACAACTTTAGCATTGACACAACTCTGTTTTTAGCATTGTATCATTGTCCATCTCAGTCAACACTTTATGATGCTAGCCTCAATCATGCAATTTTTATCAGGAACTCCAAGCAGCAAGCTGAGCAGGTCGTAAATGTGTTGTTTGGAATAAATTTGTACTTCTGCCAGTGTTTATTCTTAAAGAAGCCTTGTCCATGTCAGTATCACAAACTTGCTGCTAACCTGGGATAAGCTTCCTAAAACCATAGTTGCTAACAACATTGGCAACTTACATAGTCAGAACCATACAACTGAAATGTGAAATGAGAGCTTTTGGGAAACATATTTCTGAGTAGGTCATACCTTTTTAGCCTACTAGTAATAAATAACCTTACATCAATGGCTGTCAGTATATATTTTGTTCCTCGCCAGGTGCACTTGTGCACTCATACCCCCCGAGAGAGAAAATCTCTGTTGCAGGTAGTGCAGGTCCATTGGGCTTGAAAGTGGGCTGTGTGTGTTAAGTTTCGGGGTGCAGTTAAGACAGTTACGAAACAGTCTAGGATTTTTGTATCGGCCAGTTTTACCACCTTCTTTTACATATGCAGGATTGATATTTGAAAGTGAGAACAAAGAAAGCGTTTGAGATTCAGAGTATGTCGGTTCCATGTACCGATCCTCCTTATTCAGCTATGCGGAGGTAAAGTCAGATTTTCATTCTGTGGCACCTTTAAAGATATAGTATGTACTTATGCAAAACAAATAATTAGAAGAATGTATCACTAATATTTAAATATTGCGCAATTTTTACGGTCCACATAATTTTCTGTATTATTTTTGGCTTATGTGTTGTCTACAAGTATCTGAGATCTTTCAGCAAGCTCCAAAAATATCCTCCTGAGACCCAAGGAAATAAGTGTCCTTCAATTTTAGGTTATTTGTCTTTGGAGGAAATAAGACATCTTACAATTTAGATTTTTTCTAATTTATTTTTATTTTTAATTTCACAGCATCCCCTCTTTAGTGTACAACAGGAATAAATACGTTCCCTTACATCAGTGAAAAGACAGATGCAAAAACAAAATGTCCACTATAATGGACATAAATGAATGGGTGGGGTCTCAGGAGGATATTCCCGTTTCATTGTGCACGACAAACTGTGAATGTCGAATTTGTGAAGGGTTTAGTATGGTGCTGATGCAGTGGGCCTTTTTAATCCTATGTCTCTGTGAGCAAAACTATGGCAAAATCGAACATGTTAATTTAATGACATCATTACTGCAACACGGGAAAACATGGAAAAATATTTGCAAAGCTGGAAAGCTTGCACCTTTAATTGCAGTAAGTTTGGGGTCTGTTGAGGTTGCAGATATGGTTATCTGAGACTCACTGTATGATATGCTTATCTGAATATGGTTCAGATATGGTTATTTGCATCTCATCATAATTAACAGTATCTTTGCAAGTCTTCCAATTAATAGCAAATTACATAGATTGCTATGATTTTAACCTTCCCTCAATGACATGGCTCTTATTAGAAAGTATAGAATATCAGTATTTACAACATGATCATGTTATTTTAAGCATCTTTCTCAAAACAAATTGGTGTTATATTCAAATATTTATGACCTTTGCAAACACATGATTAGGTGTAAACCAAAAAAGCAAATGAATTTTAAGTGCAGAGAAGCAAGCTGGATCAAAGGATTTGTAATCCTATCATTTTGCACCATTCATCATCCGGCCAAGTGCTTTCAAGATTTCTTCTGTAGGCAATTTGCGGTTTCCACAATTGATCCCCAAGTTCGCTAGTGTGTTATGGCTACAAAATACTGTTGCTGATGCCTGAATATGAAGAAGATGACCGCTAAGTACAGCTTACAACCACAACACTAAATTGACAGCTAACCACTGAAATGTTAGTCCACGTCTACAAACAATTATTCAAAATGAGAGTCATTTTAAATGCTCCTCTAAACTGCAGTATCTTAAAGAAAGTCACTCAACTGCCTATTGAAGCAAGGGGTCAAAGCTCAAAACTGATGAGGCAATAAGATCATATCTGACCCACAGCACATTCCGATGAGACATATGTCATCTTAAAACAATCACTGCATTTCTTACGTTAATAATACTCAATCACATTCAATATTTAACAATATGACGAGAAAACAGTCCAAAGCTGGAATGACAATTATATTTTGAAAAAAATATTTATTTCTTCACCGTCTGAGGATATATTATGAGCTTGAAGATGAAATATGATGCAAGTCACAATGAGCTCCAGATGGTCGTATCCTCATTGATGTGGACGGATGTTACGCTACACATGTCACTGTCCTAAAGGGAACCAGATCAGCCTTGCATGACTAACATGGTCAGGGATACCGGCACCCTAAGCTTGCAAAGTAACCCCTTTGTCCTTTAAACTTTAACTGGCGTCTGGCTGGAGAGAAAGTCAATGAGGTGGATATGATGATCTTACACAGCCTGTGGACACCTCAAGGAAAAATACCCCGTATAACCCCTAAACTCTCCATCCCAGCTCTTGCCAAAAAGCATCCCACTCCTCAGCTTAAAAAAAAAACTGTCCCACTCCCCAGCTTAAAAAGAACCATCCCATCCAGGAGATGGGGAACCAAATCAACATTCATTGTTATGATCACATATTGCTGTGACCGCAGCTCATAAATAAGGGGGTAATTGAGAATTTCAGACCCCTGCTTCTCCAGTGCAGGGGTTTAACTCATCAGCCTCATTGCCGCAGACTTTGTTTGATGTCTCTGACAGTGATGCATTGCAATATACTCTCTCGTCAGCGGAGGGAGGCTGCAGGACATTAAGTTTGCCGACCAGTCCAAGTGATTCCAAATGGTCCATCAACGGAGGCCCTCTCTGTGTGTCATGGTTTCTGAAATGAGAGCAATCAATACATCCAGGCTCAAATGAATGCAGACAGTCAGCTGGAACTGCCAAGCACCACGGTGATCATAGCTGGCATTGCTGCTCAGTGACAAATACGAGTCAAGACTCGAGTCACCTTTCTCCAGAGCCTCCCAATGGAGCATAACAAATTAAAAACAAACAAATGAGGATTTCCAAGGCCGTTGTCGGAAATTGCATCCTCTGTTATACTCTCATGAAGGCACCGTTGGCTCCCGGGATTGTTCTGCCTTACGGCAGACCCACAAACCATTCACTACAACAGTCATCCCACTTCATGATATCTGTTTGGCATCGGATCCATAAAGTACAGCACGGACTGGACTGGGCCAAGCGAAAAGTCATTATGGCCGACCTTCCCTTCTCCCTATCCTAGAGGATCCACGGTCACACTATCTTGGCAACAAACATCCTGGGTTTCAACATAGCCTTGGGAAAAAAATAGTAGTGTCCCACACTTAGCAATGAGTTAACCGTCGCTGCTTTTCAAAATGCTCCGTGCTGAGTTCTGAAGTTCAATGAATCGTTTCTTGGCTTGGGGCTTCTCGTCATTTTTCATCTGAAGCCCATCCATCAGCTTAGTCCTCTCTGGGCTTTGGTTTCACCTTGTCTCTGCTTTGTTTGGTTTTCCCACTTTCGCAAACTGAGCTCTCTTTTCACAGGCTTTGAAATGTCACGACCTCACTTTAGAAGGGATATTTAAAGTGATGTAACAAGACATCCGTGTTATGAAACCCGGACTGCCTGAAAATCCAACAGTGGCTCACCAGACCACTAGATGTCAACCGAGACACTGCAGTCAGGTAAATCTCAGGAAGAACAGCAATGAAAAAGCAGTAGAAGTCTACTGAGTAACATGGCCTCTTCCATGAGGTCAGAAGGAAGTGCCAAACTGAGAAATCCTCAGCTGGCTATTAAATAAACAACAATATAAAGAGATGGTGACTATGTGGCACTGAAAGATAAAACCTTGGACAATTTGTACAAGTTTGGACAAGTTTAAGAAGCAGCCAAAACTGAAACAGTGTAAACACCTTGGCAGCTATTTAATTTATTAGTCTATTCGAATATAGAACTTCTGTCACTGTAGGGCCCTGAAATGGAACAATCAGAGAGGCCAATATGTTTAATCAGATGACAAAACGACAGAGCAAAATTTTTCAGATTTACATTTTAAGGTCTAACAGAGTTCTGCATGCATCTATAAGCATTATTCATGTCTTGAGCTCAAATGAACAATGCAAGACCTATACACATTTCTGTTTTTATTTTACAGAGCTGGCCAAGTCTTCAAAGAATAGACGTCAGTTGGTCGCACTGGTTATATTTTAATATCCTATGCTCTTATTTGTTTTGTGTTTACAATTTTTGACGTACATCCCATTTCAGTGCCTGTGAAAGCTATTATAAAGCTGTCTGTTCATGTTTGAAAATACAGGCCCTCTACACACCACCCAAAAAGCTACCCTACACAGCATACCCCTCCCCCCTCCCCCCTTCATCTTTACACATGTCAATGCCTAGCTATGCAGAACACAAAGCTGCTGCTATCCAGCCAGCTCAGCGCTAATCTGTCTAGGAGAGCCAGGAAGACGGCGTTCGGTACGTTGCACGCAATGGAAAGAGGGATGCCTGCCACGTCTGTCGAGGAACAGACACCCTGGAGACGTTTTTGTCTCATTCCAGGTTCCAGAGAAGCCGTCCTTTCAAAGGGTGAGGGGGGAACGACGCGGGCATACTAAATAGCAAAGACGCACTGTCAGATGTCATCTGCTGGGGTCTAGTCAATCACAGATCAGCACTGTTTTCTCAGAAGAATTGCTGAATCTGTAGCAGCTGTAAAAATAAACGCTACGGCATTTGGCTGTGGAGTAAAAACAAAATCTGATTCTATAAATATGGCAATTATTAAATAAATAAATGAAAAGCCTAACTGGATAAATCACTAAAATGTGTCTGAAATATATTAATAAAACACTAGTTGAAGAATTAGAAAGAAAAACATAAATGTTTGTATAACTTTCTTATTTGCACAGCTTTGTTCACTACGTACTGTATGAACTTTACATTTTACCACAAATCCTTACAGTGAATATACAACCTGTTGTGGCATTTTATACATATATTATTGCAATTTATAACTGTTGATTTAGTAGACATTTTGTATCAAACATGACTTATAACTGGTTTCCATGCCATACCATCTCAAAACGATATCCTACTTAACCACCACCCACCTATATTTCCATTCAGTGATTTGTCCCATTTCCTGATTAACAGCCAGGTGGAAAGCAAAGGTTCTTCATTTTAACTCCTTTGTTGCATTGACACCTTCTAGAAAACATATTTTCTTTTTATCAAATTTAAGTCTCTTTGATAACTTTCTGCACACAGCAGTATGAGGTGTTTACTCTCAGTTTGCCAAGAACTTTGAACGTCAAAATATTTGGTTCTGAACTGGGTAGATTTAAACAGATTTTTAAGGAAAGCTTTACCAAAACCACTTGACTCTTTAGCATACATTGCAGCTATGCGCTTTGACTGCATCCCTGCTAAATGAAACTGAAATGCAGAAAAGGAAAGGAGATGCGCCAGGAGAGCAAACCAAGTAAATATTGTTTTAAAAGCAGAATTCGGTAATAGAGCCTTGATATAGATTTCACTAACTGCATACAATGTATTTCCAAAAATTGCCAATGGGAAAATGTTACATTTAAAAAGTAGCCTTGGCTTTTAATAAAATAAGAATTTTGACATTTAAGCTCATTTATTTACCCAATAAAATCCAATAATCTATCTTAATATTAATAATAATATTAGCTGGCTATCTATGTTTTTGCTTTTCAAAAAGACTTCAATGCATTTATAGCTGTAATTCTGTCTGATAGGTCATTTGGCTGTCATATAGCCTTCAGAAATTTACTAAAACGTCAGCGATTTTAATCAATAAACAAATGATGAATGTTCTAGTATTTGCTCATACATTAGGAAAAAGGATTCTGAAAATTCTAGAACTGCTCTATACAAATTAAATTCACTTAAAGCTAACGATACATATACACTATGCATCACTGCCTGGATTGTGAAGGATGGGAAAAGACACAATAACGTGACACAAAAAAGAAACTAAGTTATTCTAACAGCAGGTCTCAGGAAGAATGAAGATAGGTATTCTGTAAACTTTGAACCAGAATGTGTTCCCCACTGAGTTTCAAATACTTGAGAATATATTTAATCTTTGCTGCAAGGTAACCACTATTTTCTGTCAGAAAAGTTTTACCAGTGGGATGTTATCTCAGGCATCATCCAGGTCAATTGCGTACTGCTTTAATTTGCTTCCTGAATCATTGCAGTGTCCGAGTACAGGGTTGGAGGGGTCAACACCATAAATCTGTGACACATCTAGCCTGTGAGCACCTATGGTCTATGATCAAATCCACTAAGAGCATGCATCTCAGGCCTGGAAACCTGCAGTATCTGGAGAAATCCCCCAAGACAACTGAGCTGAGAAGCATCATGTTATCAGCAACGCAGTAGACCGACCGGTACCTACACTGCGATACAAATATGGCGTACAGTGGAGAAACTGTGTGGCCAAGATGGTTGCAGAAACAAGGATCTGCTGGTTTATCACAGCGCGGGCTGCACAAAAACCAGAAGCAGCCTCCTGATGCCCAATGTTATCGTACACTGCAGATGTGCTGCAGAGTTCAAAGATGCAACAAACTTACTGCAGCCTCTTTCCCTCAAGAACGTACATCAAAAGATAACAACGGGCTTGCAACTAATTAGGGGTTCCAAACAGTCCAACAGACTTAGAAGGAAAAGTCACTCATATCAGCACTGTCAGATCACCCTGGATCTGAGAATCACCCAGTAACATCCCTGATAAGGTCTGTGTTTCTTTTGTTACAGGAGAATAGCAAGATATGTTTGATTTGGTTCACACAGAGGTTTTGCTTTGATCTTCAACAGGTTGTCAAATGGTTACTGTTTCTCCATCAGTAGGCACATTGAAAACTAAAACCAAAAAAATAAGATTTGACAGAGAAACGGAGATTGCTCCAAGGTCTTAAAATGCTGTGTGATTTTTTTTTTTAAATATGTTGCAGGGTTGTCTTTGCACACAAGGCACAGAATGACATGATTCAGATATGAGATGTAATACCAACAACAGAATGTGACTAAGAGGGGAAAAAAGTGTTGGGGAAGGAAAGGGAAAAAGAAAGAATAAAAAAAGAAGTAAAAAAGCTACATTCCCTGTCAGAGAGAAGTTGATCAATGACCTGCTGATAAGTCCATAGATGATCTATCATCAGACCATAACAGACCTAGCAGCATCTCCCATACAGCACAGCCATTTTGGAACCTTTTCCAAAACAGTATCATGACTCAAAACACAGCAGAACCACAAAAAGGCTCTTAACTGTCAACCAAGCCTTATAGTGGCAGTCAGGTTTCATCGAAGCAACCCAACATCCCATTTATTTGGGTATAAACAAACATCTGCCCTTCTAATGACTGCGCAACGATGACAGTGAGGTGCAGAGAGAGAGAGAACCCCGGCCACAGCCAATGAGAGGCGCCTTCCCAGGCGGGGTTAATATCTCTGTTGCAATGTGTCACTGGGGCTGTCGACACCACAGATGGGCCGGCTGTACTTACCACAGATCTCAAGCCGTATTCCTTGACCAGCGCCAGTGAGTTCTGGTAGCACTGCGACAGCAGCTCTTTCTGGGCCTTTCCGACATAGCCTCTGGCCACTGGGCCCACGGTATGGATTACATCTGTTGGGAAAGGCAGAAGAAAAGAAATGTCATACAGGCACTTCTCATACAAATTTATCCGAACCACTATAAATGAGCTTTGACTTTTTTCAGTGCACGTCTCTATGAAGGTCATGGGAACACTGCATGATCATAATGGATGGTCCTTTAACAAGTACTTTGGTAAACCTCAGTTTAATATCTCAGGCACAAAACCTACAGGCAGACAGATACACCACTTGCGTACAGCATTCATGCAGCCACTCAGTTCACACACACACGCACACAGATTTGGTATCTATATCTATATCTTTGTGGAGACTCTCCATTCATTTCTATAGGCATAACCCTAATCCCAACAATGACAACCCAGCCTTAACCTTAACCATAAGTAACCAAACAAAATAAAGAATTTTTGGCACTTTTAGTTTTTTGATTGCAGTCACATATTTTTATAAAACTGACTGATAAAATGTCCCAACAAGCTCAAAATAAGGGTTTTATCACAATGTGGGGACATTTGCTACAAATACATACTTAATAATATTAAATATACCACCACCTCCCCACACACACAAAATCCTGCATGTGCAGCCTCAAATCCCCGTCAAGCTCACTTATACAGTTTAATGTCAGAAGTTAGAAGCCTGTAAATATCGTTAGTAAAGGGAACAGCATTTGGTTCCACGTGGTTAATTCTGGTACATAAAAGAACCCGATCACGACCACTGCCTGTATGCTGTCAGTGAAGGGAAAAAAAAAACATTACTTTTCAGTCCTCTAATACTATTCATAAAGGCCCTCTTTCCAAAATGGTTGCACCTGAAAAATAATAGATAATTCTGCTCAATCCTTTTTATATTGCTATTACCTCGTAATGCACTGGGAATCTGAATTTTTCATTCTAATTTTATTTTATATTATTTTAACAAATAGTTTACAATAGCAGAGACTTCCAGCTCAGAGAAAGAAATATTATCAAGGAAAACAAACAAGATTTGTGTTTGTTATGACAATGGGGACGCTTTTAATAACCCTATTGCCCAAAATGAACACATTAGTCCTGTTAATGAAATGGTAACCCTGATAGAAAATCAATTACAACATTCTTTTATCATATCTGCTCAAGAATTCATATCTCCCATTCAGCACTCGCTCGCCTTGCATAGTAATGCGACCGCCTGCCAATCACAGCTCTCCTTGTCTGAGCTGGCCAGACTGAAGAATGCGATGCTCTTTAATTGAATCATAAGTGCGATGACAAGAAAATAAGAGAATGCGAGGATGGATTTGACAGAAAAATAATGCAACTATCTGACACAGCTTCTCCAGGCTGTGTATGGGCGTAGCTCTGGTATGATAATGACAAAGATAATTTATTGCACACAGCTCCGTCCACTGATGCATACTGTCAGTCCTGTTAAAGTGCTGCACCGCTGCTGACAACTCTTCATTTGCCAGCATCTGTTTGGCATGTCTGACGATGTAGTTCTCATGCATCGCGCAACACAACACTATTGCTGCATCAAAACTGACCAATGCTTTTTCGCTGTGGCCCTGATCATTCTCGCAAAAAGTAAGAAACAGACACTCAGACTTTACCAGGTGGATTAAGCAAAGAAGCACTCGTGTTAATTAGGGAGCAATAAAATAAAGCAGAATGTTTGCAGTACTTGTAATTGCAGCAGTTTTATTAATAGCGAAAAAGCAATTGCACCGATAAGTGTAAAAGCAGCTAAAACAACAGAAATAAAAGAATATCACGCAGCATCAGAAAGACAGACAGGGTATAGATTATAGCTCCATTTTCTCCAGGAAGAGAGTGTGCGAGAGCCTAGACCCAAGGCTCTGGGCTGGGCCCCATGCAGCCACGCACACATTATGAAAATGACCAGCTGTGGACTCGCTTTAGAGGAGGGTGCATTTTTCAGCTGCTCAGCTGGTGGCAAAAGCTTCACTACAGCAACCAGTTAATGACCCTTCGGGTCCATCTGGCTCCTGCAGAGCGCAGTCTATACAGAGGGCGTCAGATCATATGACTCTCCCTGCGTCTGATTTGCAAATTCAGCCCCTGGGACACAACCTGCCATCCGTTCTCCAGTGGGATTAAATTAGGATGTTTATTTATGATTAAGTTAGACAGGAAAAAATGGATTAATGATAAATGGATCAGAGAAACAAAATCAATATGCCTTGTAATTATTTAGTTTCGGTATAAAGTTACTGACCAGTCAATATATGCTGTTATGATACAACAAAATTACTCTTGTTCAGCTATAGTCCTGTACATCAAAAGTACATCAGTAAATGCTAACATATGCAAGTAATACAAAGGGAATGTTGCTCTCATACAGAGGTTTATGTCTGCCAAAAAGCTGTTGTTTTTCCTTTGGAACATTATTCTAGGAGTTCTGCAGTTAGTATCTGAACCTACAACCTTAAGTAGCATCCTTGCTACAGTACATGCATGTGAATTGTGATATACATTCAGAATGACTGTCTTTTTAAAGTTTTCAAATTTAATTTTATTTTACACCAGTTCAACCCTGAAAGTCTACATATAAAGAAAAAAAACAATATTATGACAAGCTCAATGATTATAACATTAAAGTTCTTTTTCTTTGTCAACAAACAGTTTCTACAAATTTTGAATAGGTGTTATCTGCAATCCAAATGGATAATAAACATCTTATTTGTTTTGAAAAAGGTCTATAATATTTTAGGAATGTTAAACATTAGTTATTACTATTCACTTTGCTTTACAATGTATGAAAGATAAACCCATGATTCAAAATGAAGTAACTTTCTACATTATAAAACATGAACCATTTCTTAATTTGTCAAGCAATGGGAAACAGGACATAGACACCTCCAACTCTTTTTTTATGTTCCTCAAACTATACCAGAACAATTTTTGCAGTATAGCAGGAAGCATTATCCTACTAAAAGAGGCCATGAAGGGATGTATATAGTCTGCAACAAAGTTTAGGTAGGTGGTACGTGTCAAAATAACATGCGCATGAATGCTAGGACCCAGTGTTTCTGAGCAGAACACTGCCCAGAGCGTCACAACGCCCCCACTGGCTCGTCCCATAGCACATCCTGCTGCCATCTCTTCCCAGGTAAATGACACACAGATACCTGGCCATCCACATGATGCAACAGCTCTGACTGAGTCGCCTAACCATCATAATTTAGCCCTTGTCAAAGTCGCTCAGATCCATCTACTTGCCCATTTTTCTTGAATCCAACGCATCAACTTCAAGTTGTGACTGTTCACTTGCCTCATATATAATGGCACCATTGACAGGCGCCTTTGTAACTAGATAATCAATGTCATTCACTTCACCTGCCAGTGGTTTGAATGTTAAGACTGATCAGTGTATAAAGCAGCTGTAAAGCTACCAGTAAACAACTTAACAGAAGACAATTAAAAATATTCTTCAGACTAAAGTTTGAAGTTTTTGTCCTTGTAGCATGTTGGCTGCCAAGTAAACTGTGTTTCCAAATGAATATAAGGTTGTTCTAGTGCCCCACCTGATGTTGGGAGTTATTGGGTCGCTGATTTATTGGACTGCAATCTTTACCCAGAAAAACTGTATTATAAGCATCCCACAATGTGGCAATAATGGGCCATCTGTTAAAATGTTTCTCATGTATTATTCATGGTGAACAGCACAAGTAGAGGAGCGCCATGCCAGTTTCTGCCTGGACCTGCACCAAGCAGAGTCACTGGTAGATACAAGCTACTCACCAGTTGCCCCCAAAGTTCCTTGATGTGATTTCAATACTTCCATGGCAATAAATATTTAATCACCTTGTTTATTTGAAATATGTGAAAGTAAGAGCAGCACTGCTCATTCGATAGATTACAGCAAAAAAAAAAAAAAGCTGACTTCCATAACACATACATGCTAAAGTCAAGGACAGTTTGTACTGGCATGTCATACAATAGGGGACTTAATACATAATCTAATAATCTAAACAAAATACTTTTTTGATACTGGGTTTGTGTACAATCGATGTCTTGTGACTGCAGAACATGAACGTCAAACCTCCTATCTTATTAGTTTATTTTCTTGCTATATTCAATTTAAAATGGTGCTTTCTAATTACCAGTCTTAAACACAGTAATTCAGACATTTAGATTACAATATTGGATTACAATGAACAGATCTCCTTTACTACACTTCCGTGGCCTTGTTCATTGCTCTTCAAGCTCAGGGTAGGGGTTAGCAAGTGGAACGTTTGAAGGACATTAAGAACCTTGAGAGAATGATACCCTTCCATTTGTAATGGTTTCAGTAGAGGCACTGAGGCAGTCCGCTAAACTCCACACCTCATTTATCTACCTTCACACTTAGGGGAGTTCATAACATGCAAGCAAGTGCTGCATGCCTTAGCTACTATGGGATAGCTTAAGCCATCAGGTCATTCTGCATTAGCAAGAGAAAAATCAGACATAAAAAGGTCTTCACTTATGCTCTTAATCACCGTGTTGCATTGTTTACATCTGTTGTACTGTGTGTAATGTTCAGCTGACACTTATCAAGAAGTTTTTATCCAGTTACTGATCACTCTGTCGGCACATAATGTGAGATAAGTACAAAACAAGGGACTGGATTCTGCTACAAGAGAATGAACATGCTGGCAGGGGCTGTTTCTAGTCTGTTCCTTTTCCCAGATGCACAGATGTTGCCCTAAATTTTAACATGTCTGGGAGGGGCCTCCTAGTCTGAAGTCACACCACAATAACCTGAAGCTCGACCTCTCCCTGTCGGAACTCGCCTACATTCCCGCCAGACAATCAGTCCCACCTTGACTTTCCAACCCCAGTAAATGATACACTTGTCTCTGCCGCAGGGACTGCCAACAAACCTAGATGTCGCTCTTGTATCACCTTGTCCTGCCACAAAGCCCAGTTATCATGAGAGAAGGTTCTTCCTTCACCCCCGTCTCAGAGCTAATGGCTTGAGATTTCTCTTACATGAACTAACGTTGTATTCCTTTTACATGAATGTTACGAAATCTCTTCAACCGATTTTAAAAAAAGAGCAGCTGCCTAAGTATCTACAAAATGTTATCAGTTAGTCGGCATTGGTGCCAGCCTGCTCTACTCATCAACAAGAAAGCATCCATTAGCCCCCAGCACACTGAATCACCTCTCCAGAACTTGCTCGTTCAGTAGCGTCACCCCTCTCACTGACACAAGCTCCCAGCATCTGGCATAATCGCTGAATCACTTCCCCTATTTTGGTGCCGCTAAGTGCCACTTTTCCAAACCTTAGTTATTCGATTCAAGCCTACACTCCAGAAAAAAACATTAACTATCTGGCTGTGCTAAGTAACTTGAATACTACCAATAATCTTATTAATTTACTTAGGATATTACATATTTGCCATATTGGAAATATAATGCTCTTGCAGGGTACATGAGGCAAAACTGAGTTCCTAATACATAAGGGAAATTATAAACGAGAAAACGTTTACTTCAAGATGATTAGCAAATGCTAACTTATAACAGTACAGCTTGTGACTCTGCATGCTTTAATAAACAATATGTTTGTGCGCCTTGGGTTTCCAATTCAATCTGAAATACCCAAGAGTTTGTCATGTTTCGTAATTATTGACTAATATTCTCTCACGTTCCATCCATTTCTGAAGCAGGAAATCAAACCGATTTCCTCTTTCGTAGCATCCGATTGTAAGCATAAAATGGCAAGTTCATCTCCTACCACAAGTCCACCCAGGAGACACGGCACAACTCAAAGTGGGAGGAGTCAACTCATATGCAGGCATTTTCTACAGTATAATTAAGTCACTGTTTGCAATTGTTCTTGGAGTAATGTTTGAATACAACACAGACTTAGACAAAATAACTAGCTAGCAAAGGTAAAAATATAAATAAATCCAATATAATGGGATTACCAAGTGAGTCAAATTTAAAAGGGAACTCTCGTCAGTCAGAATTCCTAATATTTGCTCACGAACCCTAGTGTTTAAGGACATATGTCATCAAAATGTTATGCCGTATCATGACATAATTTCATACCATTAAGCGCCGTGATTCATTTCAGCTGGCCTTAAAGGTTTCAAACACAATTTCAATGGGTACATTCATCATGCTGCAGTGTCAACAGACACGCAAGAATTCCTTACATCAAATGGCAATAAAATAGGTCATCATTTAAAGCTGTGCTTAGAGTCAATAAGAGAAACTATGACCCAAAACTAGATTAGTGAAGAGCATCGGTCTGTGAGATCGACATTCCACTTTCCTGGCCACAGCCGAAATGCCAACAGCAGCCAGACTGTTTAGCAAGAATTGAAAAATGAGAACAAGTATTACTCAAGATTCTCAGCAACACCATAAGTACTAATGATTTGGCCTTGTTAAAGCCGCAGTTTTTACTAAGGCACTACATTTGAAAACTATTCTGAGCCTTGTTAACGCTGGCCAAGGATTCCTGAAAGCAATACGTTCACATGGCCAGATTGCGGTACAGCTTTAAATAGAGGATTGATTACCATTTTTGGGTTAACTGCTCATTGATTCCCACCCTGAGAAGTAACCATATGATTTGATAATAGACCAAATGAGGGGAGGGCCATTAAAAAATATGCCGGTAAACAGTTCAATGAAATCAATAAAAAAAAATCTTCATATTGTTTTAGGGACATAAATTGCCGAAGTCAAGAGCCCAATGTGAGAACAGTTCTAGGAAGGTGAGTATAAATTCCCATCCATGCCATCAATAAAAGACCAACAATGTTCAAACCTAGTAACCATCTAAAAATGCTTATGTATCACTTAAAAAAAGGCTACATGACAATAAATTAACCACAGATATCTTTGCCTTGGCAAAGTACTAGCTCTAGGTTGCTATATTTATCATAAGTATCCATATTTGGCAAATTTCTTTCCAGCAATCCATATACAAAGTATTTTGTTGTATCTCCAGTCTTCAGCATCAATAGCAAATGCATACATGAAAGCAGAAAATAAAACCTGCTTAAGATCATTGATCATCTTGGTTCAGTTCTCTCTTCCTTTGAAGCCTCCTTTATATTTTTCCCCTTCCTGTCATTGAAGTTATGCTTGCATAAAATTCTGCCAATACTCAATAAAAAATATACACACCTTTTTCTGATTTAATAGCTTATGGTAATACAGTACATACTTTTGTGAGGCTCTATGATTATTTATTTTTCCTAAAATTAGGTCATATAAAAAAGCCAACTGGATATTAATTACAAAAATGAATAATGTATAAGTTGAAGTGATTTTTTTTGCTTCCTATCGCCACTTGTTTTACAGTATATGCTGTTAAAATGGCATATGCTAAAATACAGTAGATATGTAAAGTACTAGTTAAGTAAGGAAAAACAAGGTTACTGCCTTGAATGTGTCATTTTTCATCAACCTGAATCATCGGAATAATTAGAATTTGTAATATAATAACATCATCAATGCTAGTTGGTTTTTGAAGTGGCCACAGGGATCAGAAGTCCTATCGCCCTATTGATTACTTGTGATTTCCCACAAGCAAGCAAGGATGCCCTTGGACTCTGATCATTATCAAACCTATGGTGCAAAACGTATGTTTATCCATATAATTAATTCATACTTATATATACACTTAAATATCCTTAGAACCACATTTTGCATGTACAGTTTCCTTTAAGAGCACTTTATATTTCTCAGCTATTATGGGCCGGAATTACAAGTCCTAATAAAATATTCCCACGTTTGTGCTCATCATGTCTGTATTTTGATGCCGGTTCTTGTTGACTTCTCAGTGGTATTTTGGGCCATCTATGCTCTGCTAGTACTGATCCTAATTTGCCCTCAGAAGACAACTGTTAATTGTGTCCCAAAGCACTGATTATGATAGGTTTTGACTTGAAGCTGTGTTTGGTTTAATTCATCTCGAGCCATGACACTTTTTAACTGGTTTTATGGGATATTTGATCCATACTGTACGTAACCATTTCATGTGTATGGTCAGGAAACAGGCATCAAGTGCTGCTTGTAAGCTCTACCAATTAATTGTTTATGTAAACTGTAATTCAGCAAATTAGTAGACGTGGAGAAGCATGTACTGGGCATACACAAGCACAGAAAACACAGCGACAACATGGCCTCTTTCCATTAGAGGTCACACTTTTTCTTGACCTCTGGTAGTTTGGGCACACAGTCGGGGAAAGTATCAGGTACTGACTACTGACACACCTGCACAGTCTATGATGTAGTTTGTTTTTATCAGTCACCATATGGGAATGCATGCAGAGGAGGACGGCTAAAAAAAAAAAAAAGCCCTACTCCCCCATATTGTTTTTCTCGATTCCAGGCAGGGTGTACAGTCAATGGTCAGTTCTCGCTCACTTACAGGGAGCATATTAATTCAGCCTTGTCCAGCATACCTCTCATTAAAGTGTCACTGGGTGCAGAAGTAAATGACTGGGGGAAGATGGATAGACATACTGTAGATGTGCAGCTTGGCAGGTTGAGAGGTAGGTTCATATACTCAAGTGCTTCTGGGACTGTCTTTGACTCTGATATCATTACTTCGCTCTGAAAGTCTCACTGAGAAGCGCCTTCTCTTTTTCACTTTGACAGCTATTCTGTACATCTGGTTGATGGAAGAACTAGTCTAGTCACTGTAATAGCATGAACTTGTCATGCACATTCTGCAAAGAGCAGCAGAACTCCTCGCCTAATCGCAGTGCCTGTGAGAGGCCATCGTACATTCATGTTTACACCTGGAGTTCCAGATGCAGTTCTTCTTACAAAAATCCACAGATATCCATCTATCCTTCTATCCATCCTCCAACTGATTATCCAATACGGAGCTGTGGAGAGCCTGGACCCTAACCCAGGATGCACAGGGCACAGTGCAAGAGAACACCTTGGATGGGATGCACTATAGATATATTAGATCATAAAGAAAGGTCTTGGGAATGTGATGTACAGCCCATGTCATGTGATGAAATGGAACAGGGAGATCAGGTGGATAGAGGAAATAGCTATGGCCAAATTGATTTCTCAGCCTTCACATCTTCATGTGGATGCTGACACAGCTTAGTTCATATAAGACAGGTGATCCTGCTGTAATGAGCTTATCTAAAAGCAAGGAAAAATCAGAGACAGTAAACTGCTGACATTATTAAGATGATTACGAGCTCCATGTTAACAAAGGACTGAAAACACTGCAATGCTGTCAACATGCCTGTGGTCAACATTACATTTTAAAGAATGGGTGTGTAAACATTTTAAGTAGGAGAAAAGAAAAGTCCTCAGTCATAAGGAATCATCAATGACTCTGTTCTTTGTCACAGAGTCGACAAGTGTCAAGCAAAATTAGTCATGATGTTCCTGCCCATCTGTGGGATTTTCCTCCCCACTGAAAAGCATGCTGATAGGAATCTGCACCTAATAATTTTGCCAGTACCAGCCTGAACCAGTCAGGCAGCTATCACGCCATAAGCTCGGTTTCAGCCTGATTAATACCATCTGATAAGGTATCTCATAATTTCATTCCTCTCATAAAATCTTTCATGAACCAAGATCTTCACACAGTGATAAGTGATAATACTGGCAACACCAACCACCAAAAACATACACACACAGCTTTCCCTGAACAGAAGTTTGTTGGCTTGTGTTTGTTGAGACTTGGGCCTATGATACATACAACCTTCTTTTGACATTATCAATCCAGTGTTCAGCCTATAACTTTAACATTTCCATCAGTACAGGACTCATACGAATACACAATGGCATACAGAATGCTTTACCATTGAGAAGGGATATACAGCAGTAACCCCATTGCCCTCCAAAGACACCCCCAGCTTCACACACGCACACCTATCCTGCCTTATATGAATTGATATTAGAGGGGGGAAAAAGCACAACAGGAATTTGATTCAAAGCTATAGTTGCAGACAAACAATTCCCCAAGACTGTCAGGAATCCTGGCTTGCAAAGAGTGTCGGCAGAAAACTACCAGCTCAATCATCTTGAATAATGTATGGTTTCACATCCAAATGAAGCAGCCAAGGGCACTTACAAGGCGGAACAAGTGCAGGGAAGATGTATGCAGGTGGTGAATATGCATGTGATACTGCAACTGCTTTGCTGAATTGTATTATATGGCCACACAGTGTCAGAATTATTTTGAATATCCACAATGGTTAAGAAGAATAACTGGCAATTTAAAATTGTTTGGTCGAGTGGGTCTTCAAAATGGCACTAGCGCTGAATTATATTCCTTGGTAGGCATAAACATCCTCCGAGATGGGAAATATAGGGGGATAAAACATTCGGGGGAGGAAGAAAACTAGCACACACATTCAGGCAAGGTTGACGATGGTGTGCAGGGTTACTGCAACACATGTATTTTATTTTATTTTCTTCCCCCGGAGAACTGTATCTTCCTCCCAACTTAGAAATGAGAATGGGCGACTAACGTCTATGGCTGCACACCTGTAAGCAAACCACACCAGGTGAAAAGGACCTGGCAACAGGATGATGTGATCCCGCGCTCCGACTTCTTCCCATGTCACCGCCCAGGTCCTCCCCAGCCCATGTCTGCATTTCTCAGGGCTGCATTTGCACCTGATAGCTGATATACATGAATAATTTGTGCCAAGCCCTACTGGTTTGACTGGCATGAGACAGGAGACGCATGACAGGCCATGTGATAATGGAGACGAACCAGTGCAATCACTAAAGGGAGAGATAGAGAGCGAACTTGAAAATAGTGACCATTCACATCTGTTCCCAGGGCAGAGACCCTTCAAGCAGAGGCAGCCCAGTAACAGGCAACGGTTGCGTAGCTACAGGCAAGTCTGCTGACATTTTGCTTGGGCTACATTTTTGGGCAGGGGGAAAAAAAAACAACCCAAATCATCCCCATTACCATATCTGCTTTGAGCACTGCTGGCTCCGTAGTACAGAGATAAAGACTAGCTCCTTTTCAAATCTGCACTGATTGGAAAGACCATGAAACATCATCTTCAGAAACTGCCCTGGGTTCTGCTCAGCAATATGACAGACATAAGCCAGGGCCTAGAGTGAGGAATGACAAAGAGTAACAGGGAGATAAGCTCTTTAAACAATCCCTCCAATCTACAATAGCACCCTCCTGACTGTCCAGACTTTTGCGAATATCTTATTCTTGCCCTACATGCACATAAAACACAGAATGACGCACATCATTCGTTACAATAGAGGCATGGCAATATACTCTAAAGCAGCGACACAGCAAATGGCTGCTAAGCAATACGTTTATTTTTCCAGTTAAAACTATGATTCTGTGATAATTTTGCATGGCCAAAGAAGGGGTTCGTGTAAGGACCTACCTGCTCACTCAGATTAGTGCTTCTATACTGTTCACAGTGCAACAGACCCCAATACTGACAAAATTCATCGTGGAGAGATTAAATGTATACAGACACCAACCACGCACTGCCATCCCTATAGACAGACAGGGAAATGTGAATATTTGATACAGCACATTTAGGAGCAATCGGGCTTCAGTCGAACAAGATGACAAAATCTACAAAAGGGATTGAGGGCAACAGAGAAAAAAGGAAGAAATACGAAAAAAGACTTCAAAGGATATTGCAACATATATCCTGACAGCCATGAAATGTGTTGAGTAAATGACGGCATTAACACATTGGGAGACAAGTAACAGATATGGGTGCATGTGATAAGGCTCAGAAAAAGCCACAATGAGAAATATACTGAGATCAGTATCACATTGTAGCCACTGCTAATTCACCTACCGCTTCTAAATATACTAAAGCCAAAAACCAAAATACATTCTGATTGCTATGAAATTAAAACTAAATGAGTCATACCGTCATAACAAGCACCATTCAAATACTACTAGTGCTACAAGTTACACTGCTCTATCCCTGATAAAACCACTACATCTTGAACAAAAGAATTACCACATGAGAAGAGCTACAATTATTACAGCAATGAGAGCTAATACCTTAGCTATGTTGAACTGGCAACGTCAATTAAAAGACAGCTGAATACAGTATTGAATATTTCCGTTAGATATAATTGTCAAGACAAGCAGTTGGGAGATGGATAGACATATGGATGATTGTCAAATTCCATATAAGGATATTGGAAACCAATCTTAATAACATATTTAACTATGAATGAAAATGTGACTTTTAACTTCAGTTCTTCCGAGTGGGTCTACAAAAGGCAGTTAGCCTGAATTAAAAGGAGGCTTTACAATTGTTTTACTATCCACTATGTAGATGTTATGTACATGAACAGAATGATTAAACAAAAAGATAATCAATCACTCCGCTCATCACAAAGTTAGATTTTGACAGCCGATGATCAATTATCTCTTGGCTACGAGCCGCGTTTTGCATCTTATTAAAAATGAATACTATAATTGAGGCTTATGTTGTCTGTTAGCCTGTTGAGGCTTCATGAGGAACCCCACTCACCGTACCCAGACAATCCATCACCACTGAGAGATTAACCCCCTATGCATCCCTTTCCTTTTACAGGGTATATTACAGACGGGCTAAAGAGAAAAATAAGTGATGTTTGGGTGATGAATTGGAGAAATGCAATTAGGTCCATTAGAATTCACAGGAGTCGACAGACAATAATCAAACAGCTTTCAAGCTGCCCATCGCAATTATCTTCACACTTAAGAATCAACAAAGCACATAATGACTTACAGTCCATTAAGGAATTCTGGAGAAATCAAATTTTAATGCAAGTTGTGTAGATTAGCTGGACACTGGGTAACAGAAAATTGCACATTTGTATATAAATCTACTTAACATACTTGACCTGTGGCAGCTGAGAATAAAGCACTAGGGTTTTTCAGTCCTTTGTAATCCCTGTTATTTAACTAAGTATATTTCCCAAAAGAACTATAAAGAGTTTGTTAAGGTCATCCTATTGAAGCTGACTTCTTGGGTCTTACCAGAACTTGTTAATCACTGTGGTTGAAGATGTTACCCAAACAGATCAGATGTTATCCTAAATCCAAGATTGGACTGAGGCCCTGTGATTAGACTACAAGTGCTTTCAGTCATGAATTAAAGGGGCTGAGGCAATGCTGAAAGATACCATTTCATGGTGCTTGGCAGACAGATTTTGTGGGATATAATCACAGGCTTCGTTTAATCACAATTAATAACCCACATGTTGTAAGTGAGTCTCAAATTTCAATTTGCCTCCTCTTTGTTTCATGAAGATGAGCTGCTCAGTGATTATTTATTTATTTATTTTGCCAACCATGATCCACAACTTGATAATCCTCCATGTCCCAGAGATGACATTAGTGATTGCTCCTAAACTGTAGAGCACTTCATGAAGAAAATATCTTAATATTGTCTAGAACATAATAAAATGGCACACATTGTGAGTAGCACTGCACCGAAACTGTGGAACTATATTTCTGATTTGTGAAGCCTGAAAGAAACTATAGGAAAATAAGGAAACTAAATACCAAGGTAATACTGCAGTACTGCAATACTGTAAGCTGATACTATGTATCCCTTACTAGCCAAAAATGTAAGATATATGTATGCTACAGGTTTTGGGAAGATCAGTATTTTGACTAAAGGAAAAGTTTAAATTTTA
>JAODJW010000062.1:6260397-6283350 GCA_026777045.1 Hyperopisus bebe | reverse complement strand
CCAAAAATGTAAGATATATGTATGCTACAGGTTTTGGGAAGATCAGTATTTTGACTAAAGGAAAAGTTTAAATTTTAAATACACGCATAGTACACTACAGATGCATACAATGGGCTCCATTTTCTGCTGTACTGTGTCTGGCATTAAGGAACAGCAATGTTATTCCTGTGCAGTTTGTGTCCTCTGAGTAGTCTGACAAGTTTACAAGGCAAAAAATTGACAGTACCAGTGAGATCTAATCAACATATCTACTGGTATCTTGCTTCAACCATCAGCACCAGGGATGACGGAAATGCGTGAGAAATCACAGGTACGTTTGCACTTCTCAATCATTCCTTACAAGCAGATAGAAGGAGGGGGTCTTGCCATTACACAGCTGACTTTAAAGGTTCAGCAATCTGCCACATATAACAAATTTATAATTTGCACCTGCACTGGCATTATGAAAGCAAGTGGTAGTATATTTTTTCCCAATTCTCAGTGTTGCCGTAAATAAAATTTGAGGTAGAAACAGTTAAGACCAACCCACCTTTATGCATTCTGTGGGTATTTAAATTGCAGTTTTTTTTCCCCAGTCGTCACCTTTAAAACCCTTTACGATTCCTAATGACGGAAGGTTCACTAAGGTGAATATGTGAACATGAATAGAGTCTGGGGAGCACCATAGGAAGTCTAACAAGGTCTGCGGAAATGTCCGTTTCTTCTCAGTGGTTTACAGTCCACAGGGTCTCTGCTATAATACTAACAGCAGGACTGCTAACCTGAAACTGATCGGAACTGGTTCTTCACGCCCCTATGTAGACATAAAAACATGTACATTTAGTGACAAGGTCATTATTAATTACGTCAAAATTTATGTCTCCTCTTTCCCTCAATATGGTCATATTACATTCAGTTCCCAGTCCAGAGCACCATATCTACTCCCAAGTTTATCTAAGAAGCAGGTGTTCCACAAATTAATAAGCAAGTAGAGATCATAGCCGAAGCAGGGCCTGCCTTCGGAAATCAATGACACACCAACACAAGTGAGATTCAATTTGGTCCCATCCTTTTTGATCAAAAGAAATAAATAATGAAGCATAAGGAAACAATCCATAAGCTAAATGAAATAACTTTTACTTTCACTAAAATGCTTTCCATACCCTAACATAAAGAAATCCATCCATACAGTCACAGAACCATGAGGCTTAGGAGGACCATTTGTTACAAAGCCGGTTGTTGATTAACTGGTTTAATGCAGTAAACTCTGCAGTAGGATGACTACTTCCGCTACCAGTGTTCTATGTCAGTGCGCACAGGGCCAAGGACAAAAGCATGATCTAATGAGAACTATCCAAATATAATGAAGACATCATCATACGCGCACTTTCATCATGCTGTACAGAATCCCCAATTTAAAGTATTCAGAACCCCCATTTAGTATTCCATTTATTACAGATTGCGAATGCACACATTTTATAATCAATACAATCACTCTCATTTGACCACCACACAAGTTTCTGCATTTTTAGCAGCGGGTCCCGGATATTGTTGAGTTACACAAATTTTCTTGCATCCCCTCCCCTGAGCTCTCTCATAGTCCATAGTTAGTTTCCTCTTTGCCTGACTGCCTTGTTTGCAAAGACACTCTCGATTTAGATAGTGTATAGTTGGCACAATGTACCCAGTATTTCATGATGATGGAGTAGACTGCTCTGAAAAGCAATATTTAGAAAACTCCATATTTTTGTATCATTCTGATCTGCAATTTTCTTTACTATATATCTGTCTTAAAAATCTCTGTGGTTTTTATTTCATGATAGTCTTTGCAAGAAACCAAAAGGCTCATCAAGAAATCTCCAAGACTTATTTCTTATTTTAGTTTTCATTCTATAGTCCCAATTTGACTTTTTCTGCATATTATCTTATTTCATCTTACTGAAATTAAACATATGCACCAAATACATGTTGTGAATAATAAAATATCAAGACTGCAAGCTTAAAGGTAGCTGTAAGCAAAATATGCATAATCAGCTTGTGTATGTATAGACCCAGATATGTTATGAGCTGTGTTATATGAACTGTCTCTCTACTAGCGTTTCTGGACCAAAAAAAATAAAATTCAGGCCCGATAGTAATTTAATATCACAGCTATTAAAATACATACTTGGTTCATCAAATCATGCATGTGCGTATGCATGCTAGTGCATATCTGGATGGTATAGAAGCACAAGAGGTCATTAATTTGCAACCAAAGACAGTGACACCAATGGGAAATGTAAACGGATAATTTGTCACAAATTCCTTCACTAATTCTCAAAGTTCCATGACTAATTAAGGAAAATAAAATGATAGGCAATTACATCTTTCAATATAACTGGCATTATATGCAGAAAATCAAGCAGAACTGAAGAATATAAAAAGGTCACTAAGTGCACAACTATTTATTTTTATTAAAAGCATCAGTGTAAGGGTTTTTTTTTTTTTTTTACCAGTCAATCACTGCCTCAAAGGAAAGCCCTTCAAAACATTTCCCCTTGACTTTGAAAAACTTTGTACCACAGATGTTTACATTGCTACCATAGATATTTATAGCCCAAACTGAATTATGACCACTGAACCAACGGGAACCAGAGGTGGCCGTGCACCCAAAAATGATATTTGCGTCCCCCTGAAACAATAAAAAATGGACATTTTGAGGTTTCTAAAATAATTAATAACAATAATCCTTGAATTTTAAAAAACAACTCCATGAATGTGCTTCCTACATTTTAGAGACACATATTACTAACCATAAAATTAAACTGTTAAAGTGTTGCCATGTCCCACCCCGTGTCCGCGGTGACTGGGAATGCAGCCAGACCATGAGCTGCATTGTGCCAAAACAATTACAGTTATACAGTTTAGACTATCCCCGCGGATGGCAGTTACCGGTCTAACACTGGTCTGACAATCATCATAAACATCAGACGAACGCAAGTTTTCCCAAGCTAGTCAGAAAGTATTTCACCGTGGACAAGTCTTAGTCTCTACATTGCTTTCTAACAGTTTTTTAATCACCAGATAATGTCCCTGTACATGCTTCAATTAGAACTGCAACCCAAATGTTTGATGCCATGCCATTGTTTTTGGCTTAATACCAAGGTAAGTTAATAAATAACAAATGCCATGAACACTTGACAGCCCAGATTGTTAGAAAGTTCATTAAATGCATAAGACACTGGAACTTTACATTTTTTTACCAGACATTTGTGTCTGAAGTGTGGCAGATAATACATCAATGTGGGTACGCAGACATACATGGCAATATCAACACATCCATCTTCCAGCCAATTGTGCTTGTGTCATAGAATCTCATGTCGAAATGTGCAAGGTATAATGGCCACGCTACATTGAAGGTGATGTCGGTAACTATTATATTGATCCTACTACTCCCTTGTGCATTACTGGGTCAATTCACGCTGCCATCTAGTGGGTAATATGAGTATTCTGCTTCAATTGGCGCACAGGAGAGATACTTCACTTTCTCTCTCCAAATACATACAATGCTACGGGATTGGATAATTCTGATCCAGGATAATAAGATTTTCTACTACAAGAATTTCAGATTTGAACCAATGTCATGACATGAAATAAAAACAAACATAAATAATAAATAACAACAATAATAATAATAGTAATAATAATAATTCAATAATTACTGCTCACAGGCATAATGACAAAAATCAAAGTAAAACATAAAAATTAAAGCACAATCCAGGGTTATTTGTTCTAATTATATAGAACCTTCCAAAGTATAAAAAATATACATTAAACAGTGGCTATATTGGGAAGGGAGTCTGGAGCCAGTATCTGTCCTATATTTAGTCACTTTTAATCAAAATGGGTACATAGCAAGTGAGAAGGTATGTTTGGAGTAGGTTTAAGGCACGGAAACAGGAGGATATTAAGAATCACACACTCCTCTGAATGTCCCTTGTATAAAAGCATTTTTAATCATTCGTTGCTACTGTTAAACTTGATCTACCAAGCAGCGATATAATTGTCAGCACTTGTAAAAACAAACGACATGCAACTCCCCTGCACAGGAGACCAGCCAGTTGTGTTCCTCTGATAATTCGGTTTATGGCCGAGCGATAATGGAATTCAGGATTATCGGCATCAAGACTCGATATTTTACCAACTGCTGTGAGGCCTCCAAAACCGTAATTGTGAAATGATCTTCTAGAAACCACAGCACAGTGAGAAGACAGACCACCTACCAATGATATGCCAGCATGCAGCGGGTAGACTCTCTACTTTCAGTTTCGAAGAGCAAGCCCTCTCCTGGGGCACCTTGCTGCTCTCACTTTAGTTATGAAAGATAAAATGAAACACTGCACCTCTGCTTGGATGACTGAGCCAATAAAATACTGGTTGCCATGGTGACAGAGACTGCCGAGTGATTCCCGTGTTTATAGGGCCTGAAGTCTGGGAGAGGCTTTTAGCCAGTGCCGAATTCATTTTTTGAATGCCAATAGCTTTAATTTGGACACAGTTGTTAGTACATTAATTTCAAATCCTTTCGAAGGGATTATACTCTACTCAATAATTATTTATGCACTTAACTCACAGAAGCGTTACCAAGAGCGAATGCAAATTGGAGAAAAGTTTCCACATAAACAGCTGTTTCGCAGAAAGGGATAAATGGATGCAGTATTTATTTACTTCCTTTGCTCCCTTGGTGGAGTTTAAAAAAGGACTCCATACATCACACAGAAATATCCCTAAGAGTGGCTAAAAACGTGTGTTTTGTATAGTACACGGCATTTGAAGATGCACATGCAGTATGCTTTTTGATCAGTATCATGGTCACATCTTTATACGTCAGCAGCACTCCTTCTAAACAAAGACCGTTCCAACAGCAGGAGAAACACCACACTGGTGTTTTCATTCAGCTCTTTGCTTCAACCCTGAGCTGTTTTGCAAATTGTTTAAGTGGAAACAGAGAGCTCGGAGTGATGAGCATTTCACATGCTTTTCTGTCTCATTTATGAGGCCGCTTTGCCCATTTCTAAGGCCACAATACAGTAGGCAAACAACCAGTGCTGAGCACCTCATTTTCAACACCCAGCATGATCTTATGCCACATGGGTATCCCATAATAAAACCTCCACTGGCATTATAAACAAAAAAGACAGTAATATCAAACAATTTTCAACAGAACTTAGGAGGTTGTTGAGATATTCCACAGTCATTCTTGCTCAAAACTGTTCTTTGCCTTTGTAGATCTTAAAAATAAATAATTGTAGATCACTTATTTACATTTTACAAAAAAAAACTTCAATGGAAAGACAGACTTTAAACGTATTATCTAATGAAAAATTGCATTGCATATAATAACATTGCACATAATCCAGACATAAAAAGCTGAAAGGAAAAATCTGCAACTTGACTACAAACAGGAAACAGGCTCAGAATTGCATGCAAAAAATATTAACTGCTACATTACAACTGTCATGGGCTCTAAGCTTCAAATTACCCATCATCCTCTAGTGACCTAGGTATGTGCGTTTTCTTCAATGAAATGGAGAGTTCGCATATTCAGTTCTTCGCTTGTCATATACTGTCACATTTAGACATTTTTTGGTTCAAAGGCGAGGTGTTACATCTGAAACATTTTTGACACGACTGCTCTAGCCACTAATGCCTGGCACAAACATCAGTAAGTGGGTCAGAAGCAGGAAGATTCCAGGTAGACTTGTTAAGCCACTGAATTATGTACATTTTAATGGCGACGTTTCAAAGCGCACAGCTTCGTTTACGCACTGTCAGGTGTCCCAGCCTCATTCAGCTTTGATTTCATTTCCATTTCCCCCCTCAAATGTCAAGTAGCTCCTCTCCAAGGGATAAAAAGCACCACTTACCGCTCTGCCGTTTTAAACATTCCTTTTTTCCCCCCTGATTTCATGCGCTCATTGTGTTAAGTGTCAGGAACAGGGAGGGTGGGGCACAGACGTCCACTAGCCAAGATTGCTCTCTCAGGTGAGCAGACTAAATACGGCACAGATGCTGGCTCCAGACTCCCTTCCCAAGTGCTGGAATATGAAATCAGACTGAGCTGGAAGAGCTGCATCTGAAGGCATCAGTGCTCTCCACTGTAGGACCACTACTGGCATCTGTGTGCAAGTATGTGTCTGCACGTGTGCTCAAATACCCTGCGCATACAGGAAGCAAACCTCCGTCTGACTCTGAGTTCACCTTGATCTGAGTACAGGGGGGGGGGGCGGAGCAAAGAGTCAAGAGGGACAAGATATCTGACAGTCTCCAAATATTGCATTGGAACGCTCTCATGGCAGTGATGACGGCAAGAGAAATGGAAATAAAGTTGCCCTTGAATTGCACGGCCTTTTAGTAATACAAATAAATCAAATAAATAAGATACCCAGAAATCGATTAACAGAAGGAGAGATTTCCAGACAAGCCCTAGAAGTATGATCTCATAATACCACAGATTACAGTGATCCCTGGTAGATATCAATTCAGAAACTTCCAATTTCAGCGGGCGAGTGTTCCCAGCTCGACTCAAACTGACATTCCCATTATCCTATGTAAACAGACAGAAACAAGGGCTGTCTTTGTGGGAGATTAGATGGGGGTGTACAAGGGGCCTGGCTTTGCTGGGCTCGAGCTTGTTTAGCAACAGGGCACCCCGAGGGGTGGGAACTAATGAGAGAAAACAAAGCAGCTGCCGGCTCTTTTAATCCGCCAGTACATTTGAAAGGCACTGCCGTCGCTCCCCTCGCGTCATTAAGCCACGCCGCCGCCCCTACCGCCGATCGCATCCGTCGTGTACAAATACAGCGCTCCATGCCCGGATAGAACCCCACAGGCGACCGCAGGTGATCCAGCCCAGCTCCTATCCTCAAAGCCCAGAGCCTGGGCAGAGAGTGCCCCAGCCGCATCTCGGGTTTTCCACTAAGCTTGAAAAGGCTGTGACATTTCCAGGAGAATGAGCACACAGGTGAGGAGGAGAGGGGCAGCATTAGTGATGCTGTTACTCAGCCTACGCAGTCAAGCCATGTCCACGCCAAGGCTTTAATGTCACTCAGCCAGGTTTAAAGCGCTGTACCCGGGGCGCCTGAATCTCCTCCGCTTTAATGAGCTGCCCCTTTTCACGGGCAGCTGCTGCACTCGCTCCACGCCAGCTGAAGTCCAGGGTACGCAGTTCTCCCACCACGCCACGCCACGCCGCGCCACGCCAGCTGCCCGAAACCGTGTCGCGTGCCCATGGGCCTCCCATCCGCTGTGCTGTGACAGGAGGCACAACCAGGAGAAAAGAAAACCAGCAGGACTGGAGGACTGTGAAGCAGCCCATGCATTTCAATATACTGAGGACAGGAAAGGACAGTCCATGTTTCATTTATCTACCTTTATGGATTTGCAAACGCATTCAGGCACTTGACAGACTTTGTGGTTTTGCTTTATCTCCCCTTTCAGGAAATATTAACATAGAGACACAGAAACAGACAAAGCTTACTCAATGCTCTTTAGGAGCAGTTATTTTCACACATACACAGAAGCTGAGCTCTGGTGACATGGTGACACAATGTCATAAATCGTAGGGAGCGTTAACAGGATACACTGAATACAGAGAAAAGACAGACAAGCAGCATTAAATGAAGTGTTAAGTACACTTATATAAATACACATACACACATTTATATATGCGAGTCACGCTGGCCCCATGACAAAGAAGCCTGTAATTATTTGAAAAACGGAAGGTAAAAATTGGAAGAAAACCAGCTGCAGGGTGGATGCAGTCAACATCTCAGCAATGAGCCTTTGGGAAACGTGAAGACCCAGACAGGAGACGGGACGTTCTGGAAAAAAAGCCGCTGCCAGGAGTCGACATGGACCTGACAGCATCTGACAATAACAGATGCTGAAGAATGACCCGAGGATCGCAAATAAAAAACTGCAAAAACAAAATTGCGGCGTTGCAAGCCATAGATGAAGAATGCTTCAGTCACCGCTGCTCATAAACGACCAGCCATTTATCACAGCTGAAGAAATCATTACTCCCGATGGGCTGCCAGGGAAGCCGCCACTTCATACTTTCCAGGCCTGACATCTGCTTGACATTCGAGTAATAATGTACATTAGAACCTCTCTTTAATGGCACTAACATAAATGTGAAGCAGGAAGCAAAAGATCAAACCAACAGTCTTACCAAAAACATCCACAAGCAGTCTGAGAATATTATGTGACACAATCAAATACCCCTGGACACATAAATGGTGCTATTTTCCGAATCACTGCATCCAGGGAATTAAGAGCAATTTAACAAACCGAAACTCCCATTATTTTTCATTTCTTCATTTATTTGTAATTGCCGCTCTAAGTTTTCTGCCCTTGTGATAGCCGCGTTAGAGAAGACCAACCAAGCAGTGCAATTACTGTCCATGATGAAGGTAAATTGAATACTGCCAAGTGGATTGATTTTCTCCCCAATTTCCCATGGGAGGGTAGGCGTCGTGTGTTTAGTCGAGAAACATGCCCATTATGAAGTATAGGTTTCTGACCTACAACATGAGACATGGTATACAGCCACTTTGCTGGGGATCTCGGAATTGGTTTTCGATGAGAAAACAGCCAATGGACAGTCTCTGGATATAAGCCGACAGGCACAGCTGGTCTGCAGTGGGGTGGGGTGCCTCATCCTGGGCACTAATGAGAAATACAGTAAGTTTCATTTGATTTTCCCCATCAGAGGCTTAGAAACCATCAAGATTAATCAGATCCCTCCCCAATACCGCTGCTTTTGTTCTCCTTCATAATCACTGTGATTAGTCGCATCTTTGCCTGCCTATGATCTACAAGGCCATGTTTAAATACGCACACCAACAAACACAAACATTCACATGGTCTAAAAAGGGGGCAGAGAGGGGGCTGCAGCTCAGACTTCAGCCTAGCAACCAACAGGAGTTCTGCATAAGATGGTCAAGTATTCATAAAATACTGCCAGAATCAATAATTCACTCAAATACAAAGCTATTCATTTAACTGATTATTAAATTCAGGAATGTATTGCTCCTCTTGTGCTAGTGTACACTGTAGGTAAATATAATTACATAATAATCATAAGACAAAGGACATTATAAAGACAGCAGAGAAGATGATATATTATTCCAAAAAAAGATTTACGGATTGTTCCTACTCTACTTCCATCAGCACCACCATGGCATCTGAGACCCCATGGTGAGGCAACGTTATGGCGCTGCACCAGCATGGAGCCGGTTTCCAGTGCGAGAGGCCATGCTGGGTTCCATCAGCCACCTGGCGTTGTTCGCCGCAAAGAGGTCAAGCAGCACAAATCAGGTCTGTTTCTTTTTTTCAAAGATACTGGGGGCTGTTGAGGCTAATAAAATGCACTTCTGACTGCCATATGCTATTAACATGATTTTCTGAGAATTGTTACAGGATGGACATCGGTAGAAACTGCATATACAACTTAGTGTAGATTTGGAGACATAGGGAGGATGAGACCAGAAGTTAATGAAGTTAATGAGCAAATGCAGACACCTATAAACACACGCACACACACACACACACACACACACAGCACTCTATGCATCTATTTAATATACCATTATAATGCAACCCAAGGGGGACCTGCTGGTGCCTGGATTGCAAGGACAGTTGCTGTGAACATGTAACGACCCCATTAAAAAGCCTTCCAAAGGCAGAGGGTGCACTGGCATGAGACATCGGCACAGCGCTGGATACAGGGACAATTATGAACCATTTCAATTAAGATGCCCACGCAGTTTGTCAGAACGAGATGTGCTGTAACAGGTGAAAAGATCAAGTGCAGCTCATTTCAGGAACTCATGCCATGCTGTTGCAGTATTAAATTAATGGCTCCAGCGGAAATTATCACACTTTATTACAAAAATATTCTGAATCCCTTAAAGGTGTACTGCATTCCTGGGTATCTTCAGTGACAAAAAGGATGAATCGTGGTGGGTGACTGTAGCCATGATTCTGCTAAGCTTTTTCATTCATGGGATTAGTTTGTGATCTTTTATTTAGGATTTCGTATCTATTGTGACACACTCAGCCGAATTCAGAGCTAAAACAATCATCCGGCTGGTTTATATAAGAATCTAAGTTACGGAGAATCAGTTATACTTGCTATGGTTTAAACTAATTACTTGGAGACAAGAAGACTCAGAAGTTTATGAAACTGGAGGAACATACCCATAATTAATATGAAGATATTCTAGCACATTCTTTATTTCCAATCTAAGCAGACAATAAATTTCCAGGCTGCATAATTGCCAGTTACGAAGGCTTAATGCAATCACCAATGCTTGTGCCATTGTATATTAAATATAGATAAAAATAAATTTTAAATTAGTAGATGTTGATGCAAGTACTTAAGACTTTTGTTTGCATTGATTATATGGTAAGAGAATCTCAGATGAGGGGAAGATATTTTTTGCTTGTCTACAAAATGTTTGGTACACATTTTGTAAACTGTGGTCTACAGTGAGTGGGGGGTGTACGCTTGCCCCACAATAAACTGAAGGAACTGAACATGCATCTGGGAGAAAATCTGAAGTGATAAAAAAAACACAACATGGGGCTCAGAATGTGCCAAGAATCCATGAGAAATTATCTCCAAATCCACAGAGACTTACAGGGAAAATGTAGCATTTTCCTTCAGAAGAAGAAGTTCACACTCGCTCATGGCAAAACCCTGAATCTGATGATCTTATGCATTGTGACAGGCATTTTTTTCAAATTTATTGCACGGTGGCCGTGGTCTGACAAAACAGGCTGCTCGTCGCATGCAATTTGGGCAGGGCTGGGGAGTGGGGGCAGACCCCTAACACTTGATACATTCAGCGGCAGTAAAGGGAGCTTGTCATGCTAATTATGACAAATGCATTCACAGCTTTAAGGCACAAATTACATAAACCATAAAAAATGAAAACAGCGGCAGGCCAGCCATATGCATGAATCTGCTCCTGCACAGACTATGGCAGCATGCACCACTGCTGCCTTCAACAGAACCTGCACCGCCTCCCTTTCTCTCTTAGAATTTTCAGTGATAAGATTCAACTAAGCTGCATTATCAACTAACTGAACATTTCAAAACGGGCAAACAAACATGTTTTTGCCAACAGGTCATCAATACTGTCAAAATTAAATACTGTACTTCTGCAGGAGTGTGGGAAGTGAACTTGTTTTGTCTTAATGAAATTGCAAACAATCAATCCTTAATTTTCTGAATATTGTTGTAGTTGTTATGCAAATACAATATATCTCTATGTATCTGACTATTGACATCACAGACCATAACTACATTTAAGAACAGAATCAGTCAGTACACAGGAATATTTCCCTAGTTTTAGTAAATTTAGTTTGAATACTAAAAGATTTCTCTGGTTTTTATGTTATTTATGCAGAATCTAATGCATATTTCTATCATCATCTGTGGGCAAAAACATACTGATACCATGCAATGTGCAGCATTTTTGGAGTTTTTGGTGTTGAAAAGAGATTTGTTGTATTATTAGTACTAGTAGTAGTAGTAGTAGCAACTGCAATCAAAATAAGTGACGAGACCATCATGTGGGACAAGGCAGTACTGACCGACTGAACCAGATTTAGTGGTCCAATTCAAAAAGGAGAAGCAAGGCCTACTGATCGATGTAGCGATCCCAGATGACAACATCATGCTCAAAGATACTGAAGAACTAGGCAGGCAAATACAAAGACCTGGAGATCAAGATCTGCAGGATGTCAGCTGCCATGGACAGAGTTGAGACGATACTAATTGGAGCCCTTTGCACTACCCAGAAAGGAATCGCCAAGAACCTTCGAGAACTACCTGGTCACCACACGGCCCAAAAAGTGCAGAAGATTGGAAAATGCTTATTATTATTATTGCTTAATAAATGGCATTTCCTGCCTCTGTTCTCAAAGGTCACTATCAATAATACACAGTCTAACAAACAATAGGCTATTTACGATCGCAGAAAGTTGTCAGTACCTAATTATAAATAAAAGTAACCTTGTCCCAAGCAATGCTGTTTAGGGAAACTCAACCTGCTTTTACATGTCTGTAACGCCCCAGGCATAAGAATAGCAACAAAAACAACAAAAAGAGTTGACATGGGTTTTTTTTTTTTTGAGCTATGAGCTCCTCACATTAATTGCACTCTCCTGTGTACAGCAGGTCAACTTACCAACCCCAATCAGTAGGAAACTGCCACTCAAATTACTACTTAATTGACTGTCATCCAAGTTTAATTATATATCTAATCAAACACAAAGTATGGAGATGCAGCTTTGTGCCACTAAACTAGAGTGGGTGCCTGTTGTTCCATTAACATTCTGATTATTAAATTAAACACTATACAAAAGTGATGGAACAGGGTAAGACAAAACAAATCTTGACAGCACAGAGTCCACATTTTCTCACAGCCTTCATGGTCATATATTTCAGCTCACAGAACCCGTAAAGGTCATCTTATTTAGAAAGCCGTACTGTGAGTGAGCAATTAATAGGCATTCTCTCGTCAGAAGCGACTCTTGCACCTCGTCAGCGCAGAGAGAACTTAATCGAATCTGAATGCTGAAGGAATGATTTAAAAGTCCATTAGGGGAACTGGTGTATCACATGAGGCTTGCGGATTCTCACGCCTCACAGGCAAACAGTTTGGTAAATGTTGCTGACCTTGATAAACTGTACTTCAAACACTAAGACTTAAAAGAACGCCACAGCAGTCTGGCTTGAGCTATAATGTGCTAACTGCCAAAATAGGCGCTAAATAGGTAAGAGACCCAATACCCATGAATGCTAATCCAGTTTGCGAATACAGTACACACACTCACAGATACTGAAATAATACCCTACTGGACAAACACACCCACATTTGGACACTTAACTGTTTGAATGTGATGTGTGGAAACTCCAGAGCCTCCAGCACAGGAATTCAGCCCTGAGGGTATACCCCCAGAACACGCAAAAGCCCAAACGACGTCCGCCTGCATTCCAGGGGCACACGCCCCTGGTTCCCTGCCCGCCTTATGGCTCGCCCTCGTCGGGCACAAACACGCTGACCAGTTACTGTCACGAGTGACAGTGTGCCGACGTGGTGCTAAGACCTAAACAGACTGAGGTTACCAGCCACCTGCCCAGGCGTTCGCAGCCAGGACGCCATCACTGCTTGCTGATGGTTAGCAGATAGCACTTCTGGAAAAGCCTGAGGGAGCAGCACCTGTCTGAGGAACGTCATGTGACCCATGGTGCTTTGCATTTTTTTCCCTGGCATTATGCACCCCCCTGAGCTGCAAGTCACACCATACTAACTTGGTGTGAGCGGCTGTGGGGAAAATAGGTGCCCCCCCCCCCCCGATTTCATTCTGCTGGGAAAGGGCTGCGACACGGGACCTCACTGGAGTAATGGATGGAGGAATGCAAGGTCACATGGGGCACTTCGAGCTCGACGGCAACATTAGGGCCCACATATTTATCACATGTGGGCCATTAGGACTGCACAGGAAATCGACAGTGGGCATATGGCCACTTTATTAACCCTGACAGTGATATCGCAAGGGAATGCTTTTAATGGATTATACAGTACAACTTCTGGATTAAGGGGTGAAAAAAACTGCAGAGATATGTAAATAGATTATATACACACATACACAGTACCCACACAAAAGATTTCAAATTATACATTTATATACTCATATACATAAATAGTGGTATAGGCATACATGTATGTGTGTATATGAATATGTACCTTCAGTCAAGCTACATCATAGTCTACCATACAGCTTACAAAGCAATAAAATTATATTACTTGTTACAGTAAGAATAACTTAAGCAGCACTGTTTTTTCAGTAACTAATCATAATTAGTTATTTGTTCATCATTTTGAAATCATTTACAAAGTAGAGTGACCCGTAAAGAGCATAATGTCAGCAGGATGTCAGACATAAAATTACACAACGAAGAATAAATGGGGCACCATGAGGTCCCAGGGAGGTTAAAGTCTAAAATTAAACAAGATGTCAGGTACAAGGAATCTTTCCTGGATGAATAATTGTTAGTAGTTTAATATGCAGAGGGCTGTGATGGTCACGAACATCAGATAAGCAAAGTAAACACAAAGTAATAGACTGCAACCATGTCTTTCAACATGCTGGTATTAAATTGAGAGGAATAACAAGTGTTGTCAGATGCTGAGTCCTCCTAAGGTTCTGACTAACTGGGGACATTTCCTTACGCTAAACAAACACAGGTGGGTCCAAAGGTCAAAAAGACAGGGCTTAAAACCCAGATAGAATCAATTAGCTTTGTGTCACACAAAAATATTCACAAGAGCTCTAGATTCAGTTAGCCTTTACCATCCCTTAATAAAGTCACAAGAGCTTCAGCTTGCCTTTACCATCCCGTAATAAAGTCGCAATAGCGTCAGCTGGTCTTTACCATCCATTAATAATGTCACAAGAGCTTCAGTTGGTCTGTATCATCCATCCATCCATCCATTTTCCAACCCGCTTTATCCTATTGGGTCGCGGGGGGGGTCCGGAGCCTATCCAGGAAGCAACGGGCACGAGGCAGGGAACAACCCTGGACAGGGGGCCAGCCCATCGCAGCTGTATCATCCATTAATCCATTAATAGTAACAAGAGTTGCTGTCCCTTAATAAAGTCAAAAGTGCTTCACAAACTTCAGCTGCTTCACACACTCTTAATATCATTAAAAGTACTTTTTTTCCCATTGTAACTCTCACCATCAATCCCATGTGGAACATTTCTGGGATTCTGGAATGGGTCATGACTCAGCAAACTGTGGTTTCCAAAAACAAAAGTTGTACAAGCCGGCACTTAAACAAAATATATTTTACCAGGCTGAAAAGTGACTCGTGTTAAGTACTTTAGACATATCTGAGCTTTCAATGTAGAAGATTAGAGGTGAGTCTATTTCTAAGCGCCAGAACAAGCACATGGCATTGTGGGGCTATTTGTTTATGCACCACCTGAAACGCTCAACTCTCCAAAGTACCTCAAGGAATGGCAGCGAGCACAAACAGCCTGGAAGCTTCCGCCAACCTCGGCAGCCTGCCATTCATGACCGCTTGACCTTTAAAGTTCAAGCTCACCCATCTGTATTCTGGCTTCCTAATACTAGATTAGAGAGCAGAGGAAGCAGCCTTTCTATTCTTTTGTCAGGTCAAAAACATTTTAGGTACACTTTTTAAAGTCATGCATAGCTTTTCATCAAGTGCAGCTTATATTAATGGCACCTTATCTTAATTGCAAAAAAAACAGATTTATTATTCATGCAACATAATGGTGTCATATGCTGAATAAAACTGAATATATTATGTTCCTCACCCTGATGGCCTCATAGATTTCTCTGAATTGAGGTACCAATTAAGTGCTTTAATTGTTAGTGTAAACAGATAATAAGCAAATATCTAGATAACAGTATTTTGACAGACTAGAGAGAGGCAGAGATTTCATCCAGACTCCTGGCACGGCGTTCCTTGTGACTAACTTTTACCTGTCTCATCTCCACTCGTGCAAGAAAGATATATTAAGGGGGCAAAGCTTCCATTCTTTCTTTCTTTTTTCTTTCTCCATTATAGAATTCTCACGCTTGGAGTCATCTTGGTGCTACAGTTTTAGGATTTAAGTTCAGAGCTCAGACAGACACTTTGGGGCAGAGATCAAAGCGAGGCAGACTTTGATGCGCTGGAACAAAAGTGTACAGGAACCACCGCTGTGCACCGAAAAACCAAACTCAGGCACGGCACATTTTAAGCGAGCATTTCAGAAACCGTGCTGCTTACACGAGAAGGGGGCACACAGTCAGCTCACAGCAGCGTGGCAGATGGTACCGTTTGCAGATTGGCCTGCTCCAGTACAAAGGCCATTTCACACCAAGTCTGATTTTTTCCGCATTAAAAAAAATGAATGACATCATTCTGAAACAAACAACCGTATTTCAATGAAGGCTTTCATACCCAGTCCGACATTCAAATTGTCATTATCACTTTTTTTTTTAACACTCGCAGAGAGTTTGATTTCGGCAGTTTTCAGATGCATTAAAAACAAATGACCGATAGTGTCAGTTTTTACACGCGATCAGTTTTTTTTAAATAGAACAGACTAGAATAGAAAACATTTCACATGGTTTGCAACACAAGCCTACAGTGACAAGCAATATTACTGATTTCTTTCTTTTCGATCTGATTTCAATTGAATCCAAGGTTGGTATTGCAGACACTGATCCCAATATTTAGTGCTGGCTGAAGCCTGATGGTAAATAAAAATTGCGAAGCCAAAGGGTGAGTTTTTCTAGCAGATCAATCATTTGATTTTCCTATAGTGTCTTGGCAACTTCCTCTTTCTCCCCGCTTATGGAGAGCCCAACCCAATAGTAGTTCATATTCTGCTCCTTATAATAATGTAAATATTTAAATTACAATTAGGATTAAAAAAAGTTATTCTAAAATTAGAATTGATTCTCCAAATGAACACACTGAAAAACACTCAATGAGTTGCGAAAATTCGGCATCATGTTTGGTACAAATGTTTTTGAGCTGTCAAATTTGCATCTAAATGATTCGCAAAATCCTCATTTTTTTCGTGTCATGTTCAGTGTGAAACAACCCCAAGTTCTCACTGGAAGGGCAGACACTGCGGCAAACAGGGAAGCTCACAGCAGTCACAAGAACAGTTTCTGATTGTACTTATACTGTAGAGAACATGTAGGTAACCCATGCAGAGCATTATAAGCAGTGCAATGACCCATCCAATGTAATGGAACAGCAGCAAGTTTGCACCATGCGAAATGGTCCAAGAGAGATCGTTCTCTGCCATCATCAGCTAGCTGGGCAAACATAAACAGGCACCATACACACATACATAATGTTTCTGCTGCAGAAAGAATATGAGTTAACCGTAAAATGGGCATGGGCCTCATTCTGTGAAGAGGCAAGGGACTAGCTGGCTAGCACTGGGCTGGGGTTCAGGTGATTGGCCCCAGTAAACCTTCATACTGTGAAGGGGTGGGGCCCTAGCTGGCTAGCACTGGGCTGGGGTTCAGGTGATTGGCCCCTGTAAACCCTCATACTGTGAAGGGGCGGGGCCCTAGCTGGCTAGCACTGGGCTGGGGTTCAGGTGATTGGCCCCTGTAAACCCTCATACTGTGAAGGGGCGGGGCCCTAGCTGGCTAGCAATGGGCTGGGGTTCAGGTGATTGGCTGTATTTTGACTCAGACAGTGGTCCAATAGCCTCTTAAATCCTTCTCACCAGATAACACCACACACTACAGTTACGCTTTGGTTCATCTCCCTGGCAGCTTAACATTATAAGAATAGAAAATTAAACATCATTTTTAAAGTCTGATTGTTTTTCATTCTATATTGCATTTTAGTTCATGATCATATGACAGTATGGAAGTTTCAGCCAAACTTATTGTGCTTTTTTTTAAAAACTCTCACATTAACTGAAATGTTTTGAACTCCAAAACAAATGAGCTTTGTCTCCATAGAAACAGAAATTAATAGAAAAAAGAAATTAGGCACAACATAAAATTGCATGTTGACACCCATCAAGATGTGACTACCTTTAATTTATAAACACTGCAAAATAATTGAATGCGTAATATCCTAAATAAACAAGTTTTATAATGAAAATGAATATAAAAAAAGAAACCACCCACTTGCAAACATTTTTTCATGTTATTCATGTTGACGAAGCTCAGCTGCTTCAACTATTACAGGCATTTACACAAAAGACAGCAGTGAGTCAGTTACGATGTGGTTGTTTCTATATTTATTTCTGTACTGCACCTCCAGTTTTTAGACTGCCGACATGGGCAACAAATACTACTTCTAAGATCTTCCACCAGGTTAACATGCACATTGACCCCCATTTCTCAGACTGCATCCCAAAAATACAACATCTTATGCTGTAGTTGTAATTGGCCCAAAACATGTCACCTCTAACCTACCTATGATTTGCTTCATTTTAATGGATAAAGGTTCAAGAAGCTGTTTTGGGTGTGGCGGTCATGCACTTTAAGTTACTCATTCTGTGTGTTATGCTGCTTAGAATAAATAAGATGTTAAGGGTGTCTTCTATATGGTTACTAAAGATACAAAAAAGGAAAGGAAAAGAGGCAGGGAGGAAATCTAGAGGGAGCTGCAAGTCAGAGGACAAAGGAGGACAACAAAAAAGGTTGCTGTATCCACATTTTGTACATCAGATGACATATAAAATATTTTGCCAGCCCACACAGGCCAAGTTCAGGAAGACAGACCCCCAGGTAGGTCCCCCTACAGGAGCAGAGCTTCACAGAGTGCAGGAATAAAGTGTGTCCCTAGCGCTCATCGCCGCGTCACAATGCCAGATTGCCGGAAGCGACAATGACACCTGGCCATGTAAGGCCGGGAGCTGTGGCACAGTCACCTGAATGAAGTCCATTTGTGGGAGGGGCCGCCACAGGTGGTCCAACCACATTTGCTGTGGGCGTAATCTGTCAAGGGCCTGTGAGCTGGCCAAAGGTGATTGGGGGGGTGGGGGGGGAGGTGTCACAGTTCTCAGCCAGATTCCCACTGAAGAGAGGGTAAGCGTGGTCATTAGTACGAGAAAACAGAAAAAGATTCTCCCATGTGAGCTTCTCCATTCTGTTAAGCGCAAAACAACTGTGTGAATCTTAGCCAGACAAACAGGCAGGTAGACAGGCCAGTATGTGCCTGTTAAATCATTTTGACCAATTCATTTTGTTTACCCTCATCATGTGAAACTTGTCCTTCACTCCTCTTTAAAACACTGACGTTTGCATGCCCTTTTAGTGTTTCACTGTACTGATAGCTTTTGATAGCTCACTGAGTGCCCAGCAGGAAGCGATAATGATTAATCATAGTGAATAATGTGGCACTGATCAAAACCCACACATTCCTTTTGTAAATTAGCAGGTTTGCTCTTGCTGAGAACTTCACATTGCTTAATTAAACTGGACTAGTGCTCCAGATTAAAAAAAAAAAACAAAACAAAACAGCAAAACAACCTTAGTGGAGCAGAATGGAGTGAATCTATCAGTCAATTAAATAATCTGCAATCCGCTAAAATAACCACTTCTCACACAGTGTCCACCTAACCTAATCCAGTCTTCTTAACCTAATCTAGAAAACCCAGTGAAAAAAGTTCCATTACAATAACAATTACACACAGACCATTTACATCCACTTCTGAAACTTCAGCAGCAGTAAAAGAAAAGAACAAAAAAGGTGTCAGAACAGGATGTACCAGAGGAGTAAAAAACAACCACGGATGCCCACTACACTCCCAGGGTAGCCGCAAATCAAGAATAAACACAGCACAGGGATTGTTCTCAAAGCAGTTTTCCCATTAAATCTCCATCTGACACGACCCCCTAAAACAAGAACCTTTCAAATACATAGTGTTTTATTTCATTTAGTGTTACACTTAAATTTCTAAGCTTTAATTTTAGATATATGCTGTAAACGTGTTTTGGAATGGCACCAACATCATTCAGAGATTTTAAGATGTAATATTTTAATAATAATATTTTAAAAGCAACCATTACCAGTGAAATCGAGCTTATCCAAATATTTTGCTAACAAAGCGTTTTGGTACTTCGTCGGAGCATCCAAATGCTTCAGTATTTGGATAAGTAACGGTAGTTTACTCAAAGGAGCGAAGATTTATTATGAGTAATAAACTGTTCGTTTTATTCCTCCCACGTCGTCCCAAACATCTAAGCGGGGCACTCTGCCGAGGTAGGATACTACGGTAAGAAACAGGTGGCCAGGCGCTTTGGTACGGAGCCAGCATCATCAGCGTACCTCGTTTCCACCCCTACGCCATGCTGTTTTATGTGCAGTAATGACACACCGTGTCAATATGAGGCCTTCCATGTTAGTCCGCTTGCCCTCAGCTTGACCTTCCTACACTTGCGCCCGGCAGTCGTGCAATAAACAGCACCTGGAGATCTCCAGCCTTCGATTCCACGCTTAGATGGATATGGTGGAAGCGCTGCTGAGAAATTTTCGACTCCTTCTCGGGGCGTTTGTGGCATCCCCCACTGCGCCTGTTTTAATAGCTTCCATCAACACTTGCTGGGCGTTATTTAGCACCAGCGCCAAGGTGAAACGCAAAGGTGTATGCAAACACTTCCCCGACCCCCTTCAATCACAAAATAAAATAAAATAAAAAACACAGATTTACATTTGCGAGAATTTCCTGTCTTTAGCAGTTACATGAGCAGAGCACTGCTGTGCTGGGGCCCCTGCTTTGCTGGCTCTCGCTGAAAGGATCTGACACCAAACGAGTGAGTGAGGACACTCTTGTGACAAGCGGCCCACGCATCCTACTGTTACTCACATCTGGATGTTTACAAACAACCATCAGCCAATGAAGGTATGGCAGTGCGTTGCGGATGACCTGCTTGTCTCATACAATGAATGCTACCTGAATACTTTAGGAAACTATTTTAGCACTCATTGCTCTCTCCTGTGCTGAGGCAGGTGCACAAACCTAAACTTCTGATGTCACTTCTGAACCCCATGTCATGACGAATACTAACATTTCAGTTGGTTAGTCCTTCATTTAGCACAGTGTGGATGAACGGGTATATTAGACAAAAAAAAAAAAGATGAAGCTAATCACACAACAAGCAGTTGTCAAATAATAATGCCTGCTGACAGCAATATGTATAATGGATGGAAACAATAAAGACAAAGCTTTGGCACATAATGTATGCAGGACGAGATGTCACATAAACAGGGTGATAATTCGGCAGATGACATTTCCTTTGCCTGAGAAGCAAATATCATCCTGATGAAAGGGCAGGGATTTAGCCCATCACAGTCAATAACAGGTACATGTGAAAAGCCACTGAAAAGTGAAAGGTATCTTCATTTTCAACTAGGCCTTTTTGAGACTTTACTAGTCTTTAGTTTTGTCAGTATTTGTCAGAACCAGGTAATATGCCATAGAAAACACAAAAAATGTCTAAAATCATGGATGATATGAACAGAGCTAATTTATCTTTGTTCTCTTCATTTGAAATGACCTATGCAAGACCTTGAAATTAATTATAAAAATAAAAAAACAATCTTGCTTCATACATGGAAATCAAATGCTGAACTTTGTCTTGTAGGTCCTGTATCTTAGCAACTGAGCAATACAGCGGAAAGGAAGCCGTGACAGCAGCAGTTGCTAGGGAACTGCTTGGGAGGGCTGCCATTCATGAATGATGCTCCATAGAGTAACGTCTAAAGCTGCAGGTTTGATGGAGAACTTGCCGATATTCCACCTGGCACACGGCACCATGAGTCACATCCAACATGGACTGAGAACTGGAAATATTAGTGTACTAAGGCCAGCAAAAAAAGAAACTCAAAAGTATTCTAGATAGAACAATATTTGCATATAACTGGAAGCTCAATAATCCAAAGGTGAAAAGAACAGAATAGAAGAAATGGGATGAAAAGAAGTATGCCTTGAAGCTAAATCTATTAGCGGATCCTCTGTAGAGCGGCAGAGAGCTGACGTGCACTGCCAGGTATGGGACACAAAGGACACTGTAGCTGGAGTTCAAAGGTCCCCTGTGGAAATGCTTCAGGGAGGTCTGACACCTCCATGATGAGCAGAGCCCTGGAAAGCGGGACGGGGCTGTCTGGATATAGAGACGAAAACTCTGGAGGTCATCGGAACACAAAGACTAACGGTTCGCGGCTGCTGCACAGAGACCCTTCAAAGACTCCATTTTGGACAGTTTCCTTGATTTTCCCCAACTGATTTTTCTGAGTTGCATGTATACAGCCAAACTTACAGTGACTGAAAATACACAGTTAAGCAAACATTTTTGCCCTATCAAATCTCACATCCAAAACCAGCATTACCTTAAACACCACAGCTTAATTCTAAATACTCATGCAGAGTTCAACAATGCGTTAAAAGTTAGGACTATGAAGAAGGATTTTGGTAAGTAGACCAAACCAGCTGACATGCATGAAGTGTGAATTTAGGAGCACTAAAATAAGAAAATCAAAACATTTAGTTCAGCCCCCTTGTTACCTATCAATAACATTTATATTGAACCCAGCAATAAATGGAAAGCTACATAAAACTAACAAGGTAAAAAAAAGAGTTCATAGCAAATAAATGACAATTACTACTAATAAGGACTACACACCAGGGCTGTCTAATATGACGATATATAATTGGATGACAAAATAAAAACGTCTATCTTTTCATATTATGATCTATTGTCTATTACAGAAAATTTGTATTTCAAATTGTTTTGTTTTCACTCGCAATAGTTTTGAGTTCACTCGCAATAGTTCTGCGATCCCACTACACTTGCCGACTTGCTATTTGCTGCAATGTGACGGCATGGATAAACCTAAATAATACAGACATGTCCGAAATGAAAATTACATAATGGGCATTGTCCCCTATAGTTTAATGCTTAAAGCACATTTAACTGGACATGTCTCTATCATTTAGATTATTAGTCTGATAATTCTTTTTTTTGTACTTTAAACGGACACAGTAATCATTAGCAACGAAAAAGTATTGCGAGGGAACGCAAAACTATTTAAAAAAATATCCCCCCCCAGACCTCTTAGGGGCTCTGTATACTACACCTGGATCAAAATATGGAGAGATTTGTACATGTGAAAAGGGTTATGCATATTTGTGGGTCACTTCCCGTCTATTTGTGGATTGCATTGCATTTATGACCTCACTCCTTTTTATTTGCAGATTTTTGTCCAATTCCTACCGCAGCTGACCAGAAGAAAAAAATCCATGAATTGGAGGTGCAGCTGTGATATATCTATTGTTATCAGGATATGACATGACTTGTACCGGGATATGAGATGACTTATACCGGGATATGACATGACTTATACCGGGATATGACAT
>JAODJW010000062.1:6230015-6253077 GCA_026777045.1 Hyperopisus bebe | reverse complement strand
TCCTGTGCTGCTGTCTTGTTTCAATAAACCCCGGTTTGCCAGTATCCAAGACTATCTCGCTTGTTTCCCCGCTCGCCTAAGCACGGAACGAGACACAAATAAAACCTTCCAGTTATTTTACAACCTCTACCAGTGGGCAAAAGAAATATTCCAAACTTTAATATTAAAACAAATCTAATGCTAACAATTTAGAGTATGCAAGACTTTTTGATGTGTTATGGATTTTGCATATATTGTGCTGACATTTTGTATAACATACAGTATGTATTCTGTGTGTATACGATTCACACATTAATATTTTACATAATATTTTTGTTGTACATCGACCGTTTCAGCTTCTAGTCGATAAGTTATTGTGAAATTCCAGAAACCATTTCAGGACCTTCAATCACTTGCATACATTTTTTTTTATAAGAAAATAACTCTCGCCATGTAAAGGGACAATTACTAGAGACAACGACTTAATACCACGGCGCCATCACAAACAACAATCATCAGCTGTAAGACTCCATAGCAGACAGCTCTGAATGGTCTGTGGAGAGTTCCTCTTTAAGTCATCGCTGGTTTACAGCACTTTTTAAATGGACAAAGTGTGGTTCCTGGCTCTCAGAGGCTGGATGCTGCATAGTGGGTGGAGATACAGCTGTTTTCTTTCAACTGTGCACAACTGGCTGCAATCTTCCTCAGACCGCCTCCAGAATCTCTCCCTTGGGTTAAAATGGTCCCTCTGGCCCGGCAGCCCCCATGCACACAAGCATACACACGTTCACCCCAGTGAACCCGAAGGGGCCAAAGCAGAATTCCTCGACATTCATATCTCAATGGATCCATCATACCCACCCGTAGCTTATCTAAAAGGCATTTACTTAAAACAAATGCGGCTAATTGTAACTGTGGCTAATACAAAGGGCACGTTAGCCTGCTGCTCACGCTTCACATGTTTGTGTTACTGGACGTGAGATTCGTTTGAGAGCATATTTCACCACCAGGGGCAGGAATTTATGTTAGCTGGAAATCCAAAAACAGAAGAATCCAAAGACCAGTTAACCAATGACTCCTGGTGCGAGACCACGTATGGTTTGAATGTTAAAAGCAGCTAAACCAAAAATACACAACACATAAGACTATTTACATCAGTCTAATAAAGAAACAGACTACAGCAAGAGGGCTTAGAATAAGCTTTCACATTCCTTCCGTATCAAACCTACGCAAACTAGAAAAGTAACATATTTTCCAATATTTTCTGTTTTGTAACATCTTGACTTCTGAAAACAAACAGAAAAACAAAACAAAAAAAAAACTGAGGTGCAAGAATCACAGCGCACAAATTAACCACTATGCACTGTACAAAATAAGAGCAGTAAGTTTAACTTTAAATTTCAGCAGGGTGACACCTTTTGCGTAATCATTCAGAGGTGTGAAAAACAAGACATGAACTGTTTTCTCTTTCACATTTGCAGATTACTTCCAACATCTACACAACTCAAGATGCAAATGCACAGCAAAATTCGAGCCCGCAGCCGCAGAAACTCTGCTGTGGCCATTACACAGCATTTAATCGCAGAAGAAATTCTAAGCTATCTGATCTGCGTTTAACAAGCAAATAATGTGCCTGAGAGGGATATAAATGGGAATGAAGTGTAAAGCAGCCAATCGTTAATGGAGTCTATTCTTCACTTTATAACCATTACAGGGGAGCACAGCGCGTCGCCATTGGTTGGGCTGGCCTACATCCCCCAGCACCAAAACAAGCAAAGGGTAATTTCAATCTTTTATCAATGTATAAAACAAGGGGAGTTTGTAGCACAGTGCCAATGCAGACTGACTCATCAGAATGGTGGCCTGCCAATCTTCCTTGCTATGAAGCCCTGTAAACATCATTGAAGCATCAGATCCCATAAAGCATTTTTAAAAAGTAATCTGGAAAGTTTACAGGCTTCGTATTATCACTACTAAAAGTATCCTGCTCCCTTCGGTCCAGTAAACAGGGGAGAAATGAAAGTGAGAATGGTATCTTTGGAGAAGGAGGCCTGTCCTCACTGGCACGCCTCCAGGTTTGAAAGGGGCTTCGGGTTTTATTGTGGTGCGTGGCCCCGAATGCTCTGCTCATTGCTGTGGGCAAACGGGTCTCACTCAGCCCAGAAGCCTCCAGAAGCCTCCTTACCGGGATCGGCAGTTAAGTCAGCAGTTCTTTCATTGCATGTTTAACTCTTATTTATTCATTTTGCTACTATCTGATGACACTCAACTCGCAGTAGTCGGCTACCGTTTATTGAAAAGAAAGGTAGCAAAGAACGACAATGTTCATCCCGCTCCTCTTTCTCATTCCTCTTTTTCCCGCTTTTCTAATTCAGTCACCTAATCAAATCGAGGAGAAAATAGCTTTAGTTGGTGAATATTACACAGACAGAGCATTCATCATTGTCAATGAGCACCGATGGATGTGCGTGCGCGTACGAGAGCTGTTCCCGCAAAAATGGACGCTCCTACGGTGAGTTGACGCGGGAAGCGTGTTCGGTTACAGGCCATGCTGTCATTTGCAGGATGTTTACCGTATGTAAATGCCACCTGAATTAATCCAGCACTCGCCGCATTTCCACGGGACTGAATAATTGATGAGGGCTGCCTGTTTTAAAGAATTTCTTAAGCCCGCGAGGTGGTGGCTGCAATACTGAATTAAAAATCCAAGTCAGAGCTGAGTGAAGACCTAGATATTCAAATTATACTGAGGTAATCTGACAGGCTGGTGTTAAGTCATTACTGTAGTGGGTCTTCCATTTATTATTTGGCTTAAAGAAGTTTTTAAATAAAAATGAGATAAGAGAAATAAAACATTTGACAAGTTAAGACATCGGTCAAAAACATTGAAGGACAGCATGATTTTTGGGTCTTTTGGCCAAGCCCAACATCTAATTCACCATCGCTTATTCATACACAAATTTCTCCCGGCTCCCAGGCCTATCAGACGACACCAACAACCCACAAGCATCCACGGCACCTCCCTCCTCCCGCACCCCTCCACGTGTGTTGCTTGCTGTCGCATTAATGGAAGAGGAGACTTGAGAGAGGGTGCATTCCAAAGATACCCAGAAACCCACAGAGAGCTTGGCTAATCATTTAGATAAACAGCGCACCCCCACTGACTAACGCAAACCAGAAGCAACACACCCCAGCGCAGAGTCTGTGAGGTCATGGCTGCATGCTGAGATGAATATTGGGCTGTTTATATTGGGATCCCATAAAAGAGCTTATAACCTCCAGTCTTATTTCGTTTGGGGATAAAATCATTACAGAGCGTTTAGTATGGCAAACACTGATGTCCATTAAATCCCACAATCTGCTGGCCTTTAAGTTTAAATAGCACTGCGGTTTTCTATTAAGAATACATGTGAGAAGTACTTCAGCGGCTACATACAGGGCTTAACATCCCCTTCCAAGATAAAACTTTTTTCACAAAGAACAAAACACAGACATATCTCAGGCAACTGTCTGACATATGGCCGTTAAAGCCAAAAATAAACAAGCGACCCTTGATAGCACGTGCAGGTATGTGTGTGTGTGTGTGCTTGTTGGCGAGGGTAGAGACTGATGCAGTAATTTCTCAGTGAGGCGACTGACATGAGCCTTTCACTGAAATCTGTCTCAGTCCTGGGGCTGAAACACAGTCGTCGGTCTGTTTACATATACGTATAATTTAACTGTGTAGCCCATTCCTACATCCTGTGTAACATGATCCTCACATCCTCTTGTCAATCCCCCCAAAACACGCGAACGTGACTGCGAGCCAGGCCACTTCCGCCTCTGCATTACAGCGAGGGCATTGACTTGACTCCAAGTGCTTCCTTGAGCCATGGAAACATCTAACAGCTGTTTCTGCTGGTTCCACTGCTTGCCCGCCTTTGCGATTGTCAGCAGACATGAAATAATGTGCAGTGAAAGGGAGCCAGGCAACATGGAAGACTGTGACATTGGGATACAAGATGACAAACACAAGGCAGGGAAACCAAAAACATAAGAACCTCCGGGAAAAAAAAAAATCTGCCACCCACAAACATCTGCAGTCTCTTGGTTTATTGGTCTTGTTAATCCATTTCCCAGAGAAATATTTATTCAGACAAGAAGTGCCAAAAAAAAACACCAGAGACATAAAATATATAGGTGAAATTAAGAATTTATGTCATGGATTATTGCATGTATTAGGTCATTCCATTTTTAGGGCAAGAACAGTTCCAATCAGTGATTAGATAAAATATGGCAGCCGCATATAGCTTCTTTTGATTTAAAGCACATCTGCTTTACCTCCCATTTCCAGAGACGGTAATATGACTTTAATATCTGTAACGATAAATTGGGGGTAGGATGCCGGGGAGATTCACTGGCTCTCCGCACTGCGCCAGAAGCTGTGCCAGGACGCGGAGAGCAGAGGCCTGCAGTGGGGCTCAGTGTTTATCATAGAGCGCCGCGTGACACGGGACTCAGAGCCGTGGGCGGCCGCGGCGAGGAGGAACAGCGGGACGGCGTGAAGCGAGGTCGCGCACCTCCCCACTCTGTTCGTGGCAGAGGGAAAATGTCAGAGCCTGTTAGAGCCCCAGGTGGTCAGAGCAGGCTGCCCTAGGCAACGCTGAGAGTGGGAGAGAGAGAGCGGCGCATCACTCCCTCCTCATGAAAGGGCCGCTATTTGCGAGGAAGTAACCCAGACGTCTTTAGAATGGTCATTTCTCATGCTCAATCCATGACTTACACAAAACTATACTTTCACAAATTCCACCCTGATGTTATCTTTAGAATTCAAGTGCACACTTCAGCAGGGAGAAAAAAAAAGATGCAATCCTACAAAATGTTCCGGATAAATCTCATGGCTATTGATGAGTTTTTAAAACACACAAACATCTCTGCCAACCAAGAATACTTAAGATCAGCAATCAGCACATGCACAATCAGCCATGGTTCTTATTAATACTATTCTTTAGATTCTTAAAATTATTGTGGTTCTTTGAGGATCAATCTGTTAGTTGTGGCTGGAGTAATTTTCTTAATTAATATATATTTTAAAAGAGGCTGAAGAAAAGAGTGACAAAATGCCTCAAATTGCTCTCAAGTGCTATTTAAAAACCATAACTGAGAAGGAGAGCAATTATACCTGTCTATTAAAATGGCTTGGCTCCTGTGAAAGTGTAATAATTAACTGAGAAATTCTACTTTTTTCATTTACATCTGAAGTAATATTTTCATCTGCCCAAAAACCTCATCCTGGCTAAATGCAGATGGTGCTAAATGCAACCCTGAAAGGCTGACCATTTAGGGACCTGAAGCAGTTAAGCATTAATGACTCATACAGTGTCTTCATTGACAGGCTCCCTTTTGGATCTGCATATTTTCATTCCTTGGCCCCCATTTAGTTCTTTCCTAGCTTGCAGGCCACCAAAAATGGCTCCCGAGCGAGCAGAGGCTTGTAATGGAGTAAGGTCTGGGCAGACATGGCCATATCACTACGTGGCGCTCCTGTTTCGCCCTTCCACCCAGATCGCATCCGCAGTCCTCAGCAGACGCTCACTGATACCCGCCTTCAGGAAAACCTTTAAAGAAAAACACCACCCCACCCACCAACCACAAATTATAACCCTTCACATCTGATTTTGGAGCTCATTTTTTTTTATTATTATTATTTTTTTACTGTGAGCAGCAAACGTGAGTTGTAATAACATTTTTCAGCAGAGATGAAAAGGGGAAAGCAGGACATGATGCACTTAGTTTAATAACTAAGCCACACGACTCCAAAAAGACATTTCACTCCACAGGAAAACTTTTCGGATAATTTTACAAATCCCTTGTGTCACCAGTGAAACAAATGTCGTTTCAGCTAATGTCAGTTACAGTACTGGTGCTGTTACTAGTATCCGTCTCGATAAAAAATATAGTGGCGAGCACTGCGCTTTATTCTTCTGCATGGCTGAATCGCTCCAAAAACAACAGCGTGGCCCTGCTTGTCATTCTCACAGAAAATCAAACCATAAATGGTCATGGAAGAGGAGACTCACTCCGGCTCAGTGAGCTGACATGCAAGACAGCGCAAAAGAGAGAGATCCACTAGCAGTGACTCTGCTGAATCCACAGCAGGCAGGGAGTCTCAGCAACCCAGCAGATCACAGAGTCTCTAATCCCAGCGTTTGCGCCTGTAGGGGAGCTTCCTCCATGGTTATCCGACAGTAGTGAAGTCCTCAGGGAAAGAGACCACGCGGAATACCTCAAGGTCAAGCTGAGGTTGGCCTTCTCCCATCATGCTGAAACTAATACAGAACGTTCACCATAAGCTACTCTGCAGTTATACCAAGGGAAAAAAATATACGGTCCCTGCTGCTGTCCGATTGTGACAGATTAAAAGAAATATATGCTGAATTTGACAGGAGACAGCAATAACAATAATAATAATAATAATAATAATAGCTTACATTGGACAACTGGCAATAGCCAGGTGACAATATTCACATCTCTGAGATAACAATGGCTGAGTATAATGGGCGGGAAAGAAAGCCAGCTCAATTTATTCATTTAAACTCTCATAGTTGGCATTTCGCTGAACGATTTAGATTGGCGTCTTTGAATCCAGCAAAGTGCACTAATAAAAAGAAATCAAAAGACGCGGGGGGAAAATCAACATGAAAAGTAAATTAAAAGGAAGAAATCAGACCAGGACTCAGAGGAACAAGGCATTTCCTCAAAAGCACACACAGAGAATGATGCAGGTTCAGCAAAGAGAAATGTGGTCATGACAAGAAAGTAACTAATTTAATGTATTTGATAAAGACTAAACCAAAATGATGCTTTCCTCACAATAGGCATGATGAGGTAAGGAATACAGAAAAACATAAAAAATATGGTCAAAAATCAATTGATTTTATTAGAATAATAGTTCCAAAACAGTAACTGTTAGAAAAATGAGTTAATTTTCCTGAGATTGCCGCCATAATCTGATGTTAACAAAATGCTATATCTGCTGCAGCTCTATGTAATATATAACTGCACTGAAACACCACAGGGATCAGCTGGAAAACATGGCCTCACTCTCTCAGGCACTGGGACCGGATCGAGTGGCATCCAGTGCTGGAAGCTGCATGATGGCTGGACCACTCCCACACTGCAGCGCCCGAGTTTTATGCACAGAAAATTCCACCCGTGACGATTTTGCAGAAAGTCCTCACAGTCAGCCATACTTTCATGTATGTTTATGTATAATATTAAATACAAGCTTCCCACACCATTCACCACATAAACACCCAGCTGTATGACTGTTTTCTTTTGTTCCGAAAATAAAACTGCTCACAAGATGGGCATCTGTCAGAAATATACAGCCCGTGACAGCTGTCAGGAAAAAGTGCAGGGGGGCACAAACCCTTGGACAGTGACAATTCCCAGCTTGCCTGCCCATTACCATTCCCAGCACCTCAGAACAGGTGATCAGGTTTTCCATCAAACCTGCTCTTCTACTGCCAGTTAGAGAGTCACAGGAGAAGGGCCTGTAATGTCTGGGCCTCATATTGACAAGGGAAGGGAAGGAAAAGTTCACAAAAAATAAATAAATAAGCAATGATATAATGATAATGAGAGCAGTGGCCAGCTGGGACCCATTTCAGAAAAACCCAGTTGTTGTAGCATGCATGTTGGACAAAAATAACAATGGGAACCAGATGAAAAAGATCCACCAGGGAAAAAATGTCCCTCAAATTCCCCACTTCCCACAAAACATCCCTAATTAGTGACAAGACTGCTTCCCAGGAGCCAATGAGGAATCCTTACATTTGGATATTTTGGCGTGGTATGACAACAAATGAGCTGGATTAGGATGTGCTCAGAAAGAGAGACAGGGTTCGTCACAGGCCCAAGGCTGAGGTCCACTGGACAGAAGCCACGCCACAGGCTTTTCATTATTTCATTTGTGGATTTATTTGTCTTGGAGCCACCCCCAATCTCGAGGTCAGCACTCCGCTAAGTCTACCTGTTGGGGCAATAAACAGAATGAAGTCACTTCACAGACTTGGGGAATTCCTGTCTACAGTTTCCCCAAACAGTCTGGAGACTCCTGTCTAAAACAGCTTTTCTTTGAAAACCTGGTATGATTTAATAGCATTAAGGTTTTTTTTTCCACCCCTAGATTTCCTTCCGTGCCATTTCCATTTCTCCCCCTCCTCCCCTACTACTAGTTATCATAAACCGCCACCAAAATCCCAAGCGTGAGGGCAGAGCAGTGAAATGAAGAATAAAGCAATCATATTTCCTGATTAAAACTATAATGCAGTCGGCTCCCCTTCGCCTGCTGCCTAGATTATTAATGCATGGATGGTATTATGTTCCCATTAGAAAGGAAGAGGGCAACCTGATCACTTCGACAGACATGGAGAACCTCCTCCCAGCTGCTTCGGGGCGTGGAGTGGCCATCGGCGTCTGACCACGCCAGCGTTGTCTTCACATCCGACAGAACCTGCAGGCGCTGCTGCCAAACACCCCCATTAGCATTCTGCGCGGATGCTATCGGCAAAGCCGCCAAACACTCACGTTTCTGTGCATCTCGGTATTAGCCAGCCACGACCCCACCATCCTCAGGAGAACATCGGAGGAACAGTAAACACTTTGCACTGTCTGCATCACTAATTAAATGTCAGCATTTTATAATAACAACAATACAAATGCACACCATGGGCTTTGGGGGGGGGGGGGCTGGTCACTTTGTTATGGATTAAAGTTAATCCAAGCAGCAATTAGCGCACTGGCTGAAGCTATTGAAGCTTGCTGAAGATGAGCTGGCCAGGGGGGTCTCCTTTATGGGCATGGGAGATTGATGCCAGACTTCAGCTCATTTCTATATAGCTCATCAAGCACATATGCACATTGATGCAACGACGTCTCACAGGAAGTTGTGGGATCCCTTAACCCGCCAGCATCCTAATTATATTAATTTAATGGCGCGACAGACGCCAGCTACAGCTATAAGCCATAATGACGCAGAGGGTCACCAGCGCTCAGAGCTATTCTCAGCATGCTTCCCCAGTGAGCTGTGGGAAGGACATGACTGCGGTCTGGGTGCACTGCGGTTGCCCAGTGGGTCACTGCCAGCCAGGATGGCCAGTCCTGGAGAAGGCCTCGTTTCCTCTCTCTCCCCTTGAGCGCCGGCCACCAGCCCTCACTGGCAAAGGGGTGAGACCTACGCGCCGAGCATGCAGGAAAAGCATTAAACCACTAGTTCCTTTGCTCTCCCCATCTGTTGGTCTTGGCTTGTATGCCTGAACTGGTACCGCGATCTGGGCCTCCATTTGCAAACAAGCCTGTACCCTTGCCAGGCCACTTTTCATATATGCTTCTTTTTTTTTACCGCACAGTTATTACACTTCTCAAAGCCTGTAGTAAAAAGAGAAGTGCAAAGCTTGGATTTCAATGCTGGTAATGAGATGTCAGTCTCACACTACATAGGAGACTGAACCACCAGGACCAAAATCTTCAAGAGCCTAACTTTCTCTGACTATTTACAGGGATTTAAAAAAAAAAAAAAAGTACAAAAAAACAAATACTGCACATGCTGCAGTCCCCTGGCTGCAGCTTTGACAGTAGCCAGTGACATCAACAGTGGATATGGAGCCTTGTTCTGGTACATACAAAATGCAGCCTGATTCACAAAGACAGCTTGCAGCACACAGTCTCCACAAAATGAGGAGAGAACACAAGCCGCTGGCTGAGGAAGCAGAGGAAGAAGCTAAGGGGACATGAAGATGCACCGTATATACAGCATGAAAGACATCATGTCGGACAGGCATGCATTGTATATTGGTTATGCTTGTAAAGCTTACCCGTAATTCAGCAATGCTTTGTGAGATAATCGATTTCAAGATGAAGGCAGCAGTCAGGATTTTTGGAAGATTTATGGAGATATCGTTCAAAGAATAAGAAGGAGCTTTAAGGCTGGTGCAACTAAGAAGTGCTAACTTTTTTTTTTTTTTTACAGCATCCTAAAAGAGAGACAGTTATGCAGGTGTGACATCAATCAATCAGTGGGCGCGCAGTGAGGAACCTAGCGGCTGCTGAGCTGCACGCATGCACATCCCCAAACAGAGAGCCATGGGAATAGTGATGCGATCATTGGCTATTTACATATCACACCTCTCGGAAACAAAAGGGGTGTCGTACGATTCCAGGAATTGGAGACAAAATGAAAGACAGTCACTCGCTGTGAGGAAGGAAGGACATTCAGAGCAGCGTGATGCTCCGTTCGCTGATTGTCCCGTCGAACGCCTGCGATAAAGAGGCCCTCAAACAATCCTTCACCACCAGCAGAAATGACATGTAATTACTGCCTGAAGTCTGCCTCCTCCTCTGCTGCTCCTCAGGATTCACTCTCCTCACCGGCCGAGTACGAGTGCAGTCAGCTCGACAAAAGGAAGGAAAAGGTGAGATTATGAGAGGAGCGGAAGAAAAGGCCGGCTTGCCATACTGACTGGCCAAAGGGGGTGAGACTTGGAAAGGCCTGGATAAAAGTTCAGACATGCGAACAAGGCCAGAGGCTTAGTTTAAAAAGCCATTACTGAAATCAATGTCCATGATTCGGAGACCTGCTGTGGGATGAAATAAAACAGTTGAGGGTCTCAGATTTTCACCGATAGAAAAATCCATGATGCCATTAGCACAGTCAGCATTAATCAGTAAAATATACAGATTAAAACTTGGATTAGATTATGCATCCAAATGCAAGAAGAAGACCTGTAGCCTATACTCCTGATTAGTTTCACATGGAGACAGTACTATCATTATCTGCACTGGAGGAATGCAATGACATGGGAGATGGCCAATCGCAGCTGTGTTTCATCCACAAAGATTTTTTTTTTAAGAATTTGCTCCAACTCGTGCCAGAGTTTATATATCGTTCAGGTGATGTCCAGACATTAGCAGTTTGTGAGAATTGATATCCCCTCCATGCGTATGTCATAGAACAGTGTAGAACTTGTGTTTGGTGAATCAGAGCACAAGGGATCACACAGACACCTGTGAGCTTTCACACAGTCTTTTTTTTTTTTTTTTTTTTACAAACTTAGCTGGCCAAAAAATCCGACAGACCTCATTCTCAGGGGGGTATTTGATGTTCATTTCAAAAAGTCTCCAAAGCTTCTCAGACAAAATCTTATACAAGTGGAAATATAGATACTCTGAACAGCAACACGGCAGTAAATCACCTGTGTCACACTGCCATAAAATAAAGACAAAGGAGGAAAAGATACTTTAATAGGGTGTGGGGATATTTGCGGAAGCCTGGAATTCAGATGCACTGTGGCCCACTGCATTATTTGTCCCCAGCCGTTCCCCATAAACAGAGAGAGCACGACTTCAAGGTTCTGCTGGGTGACAGGGAGGAATGATTAGCAGTGTGTGGCGGGGCGCTGAGTCGGCAGGATGTGAAGCTAGGGTTTGCCACACAGCAGCCTGTCCCTTCGGAAAATTGACAACAGATGCCTCAGGCAGGAAAAACAAATCCCAAAATGAAGGACCATTTGATACAACTCAGCGTCTGGCTGCCTCGATCCAGTCCATAAACGGCCACTGAGATAAGCACTAAATGGAACACAGATGGAAAAATAATAATCAATTGTGCCACTAATTTTCTGCAGCTTCCTGTTGGCCGTAAATCAGTCTCTGTTTGACAACATGAGGGATTTTGCTCAAAGAAGATAGTTTCAGCTTGGAAACAGTTCTATGACAGTATGAGCCTGCCAAAGATCTTCCTGTAAAACAGAATAAGTCAAAGACAGAATTCATCTATTAACTAAACAAATGGCAGCATGAAGCAGATTTCTGCCTGGGTTACTGCCAGAAACCAATTGACAAGTAAACACAATGTGCCTTTGTAATGTGTAAGTAGCCTGTAGGCGCAAGTTAATATTTATTTCCAGTCTGTTGGACAGTTTGCAGTTAGAGAGAATTAAGAGTTCACCGCAAAAATATATTTTATCTGTTGTAGGTCCTGTTAAATCAATTAAGACTCAAAGCAATACTTGCAGCGGAACTGCTGATACGGAAAAAGAGGACAAGGGAGATTATCAGAAATAGTCTTTAATATAAATGTGGATGAAACTGATAATGCCAATTGATTATGTGGCCCATTTACTCTCCCTCTGCACATTTCTCGCATAGATAGAGACTCAGACAAACGCACTCCATTTTGGACCAGAGGTAGTTAGCGTCTGCGTCACATTGCTTGCGTCAGACAGACACAGTGCATGAATTCTGCTTTGTTCTGTAACTCAATATCCCCAGCAAACAGAGCCTGGCTGGTGTCTGACATAGAGACGGGGCCCAAGGAAGCATGGGTCACATCACAGACACATAAACTGTGTGGAGAGCAAGTCTGCAACTTGTCTTGGCCCCGGGAGCCATGCAACAAGAAACTGTCAGATTTGCAGGCCGACTTTTAGAGAAAAAAAAAACATACTGTACAAGTCTGCATTTTTCATTTCATACTTTACATATATCCAAAAGACATGTAAAAACACAGATGTGTCCCATAAGCCCAAATGACATTCATATGACATGACTTAATAAATGTACATGGGTCCTACAAGTGTCCCCAACAGAAGCATATGGAGGCCAAAATAGATTGGCCCTTCATCTGCACAGTATGGAGTGGTTGGGTGAGGGGCTGAGGAAGCATACAGGCAGCTGAATGTCTGTCTTGGGTTTCAATGCCAAATAGCAACATCCCTGTGTTTGTTTTACAAGCTTTCAGGTCTGAATAAGCAAATAGCAGCAGCAGGAAATCCGCTGTAAGATTTGATGTTAGGGAGAATGCACCATTTTTGTTATTTATTTATTTTTACTGCTGTGGAAATATCCGTCAACTTCATGATGCACACTGAATGAAATATGCATCAATCCATATCCATATATCATTTAATTTCCGGTAACAACATATGCTTTAAGGGCAACCCACACAAACACAGAAGTGGTGCACTGACAATGCTACCTGCTAAAGCATCAGTGATATGTGTGTAGGAAGAAGAAGGAAAAAACTGCCAAGATTAATTGGACATCGCAGGAAAGCTACTGATAGCAATTTAATCATGAATCACATAGCAGGTCACATACTTCTCAAGGGATGATACATCTTACAAAACACAAGCGTAAAAGTAAGCTGGAAAAAAAGCTACTTCAAAAACAGGCTGAGATTTATTAAATGAGAGCCACCATTAGGGGAAAATTAATCAAAACCATTTTGGTAATTAACAGAGACAGATGTACTGTGACGTGCACAGTCTTGGAGGTAGCACTGAATACAATACATTTACACCTTTCTAAACCTTATGATGATAATCTTGTCTACCTGAATTTCAGTCGAATTATTGATACAGTAATAATGAGCTGGATCTTGACTCTAATTTCAGACGCTATCCCAAGTATGTGTGGAGCCTAAACCAACCTGCTGTCGCATGTAATGTTCTGCTTGTTTCCCTGACAGATTCTCTCTATTAGAAAACCGAAGCACAGTTGGGTTCCTCAAAAAGACAGAAACATTGCACATATGGATGCAAACAATAAATGCTGGTATGTCTCATTTCTAGCTGAAGTCCTAAACTCATGCTGGGACACAAACCCAAGAATGCTATCATGCGTTAAGCACAAGGAAACAAATTCCTCCAAGATGGAGAGAGATGGAGAGAAACTGTCCTTCTGGGACTCCATGCAAAACCTTACATTACAGCATTGACTACAGTCATATGAAGACGATTATAATCACTGTATGCATTTATTACCGAAATGTTTAAGTGAATTATCCCTTTTTTCCCAATTAATACATTCTAATAATTGAGGTACTTGTCCAGAAACCACAATATTGCCACAAGGTCACAAGAGAACAGCAGAGTTGATATCCAGAATTCCACTGTTACCAATTAAAATCGCCCCCATGACTCCATCCTGAATGGAACGTGAATGTCGAAAAGTAACTGCGGACTTCATGGTCCGATTTCCAAAACGGGGAGGAGAATATCTACCGGCCAGGTCTTGCTTTAAAACATTTGCGATGTCCCACTCACCTAAACCAGCTTCATTAAGCCTCCCTGCACTCCACAGACCAGATCGTTTACTCATTCCGGTGCTGGGGTTTTCTGTTTTCGCCCAAGTCATTCACACATATGGGCAGGCCCATCCATCAACAAGCCCCTAGCATGCCCTCGCTAATCTCATTGGAAATTCCAGAGTCTTGCCCCGACTCCGCTAGGTACATCTGAATCATTTAAGAGCGTTCTTGAGGTTCACCCATCCATGGTATCTTACTTTGTAACTGCTGCCACTGAAAACAGGTGCATACATGCATGCCTAAGTGTATCTTTACTATGTGTCAAATACAAGTTGATCTCCTGAGTGCATTCAGTTCACATATTCCAAAAAAAATAAAGCATTGCAAATATTGACAAACTCTACATATACTATTTGCGCAAGGATGAAACAATTTGAGATGCGGTCCAATGTCACGTTATCTAGTATAGTCATCATCAGCCATCAACTGCATCCAGTGATGAAGAACAACAACATCATCCCATTGAAATAACATTTACACGTAAATATAGTAGCTATTATACAAATCTTGGGTGAATTTAATAATGTAAAGTATCCATAACAAAAAAGCATGCCTGAACTCAATTAATAAAAACTAAATAACGCATATGCGTGTTCACTAAAGTGTTATGAATGGGAGCCTTGCAAACATATACACAAAGAGTCCAATAGGATATCGCTAATGGTTTCCATTCAGCCAGTAAAGGAATGCATTAAGCAAACAAGCAGGAATTAGGGTTTCCACATTTCAGCAAAAAAAACGAGATTTACTTGTCCATATTGATTTCCAAATCCCTTCTCAGTAGAGCAAAAGGAAAAGAAGCCGAAGTAAAAACTATGTAAAACAAGAAATCTTAACTCTCAACAGGAGATGCGAGCCGCCTCTGGGGCGGGATGATTGTTTGGGTAAGCTCTGTTTCATGCCAAGCTTGTCAGAATTGTACTAAAATAACAAAAGCTGTAGGAGGCTGTCTATGTTTGGTGGGTGGGGGGGGTGGGGGGGGTCCCCTCTGGGTTGAATCACAACTAATGGTCTGTGGAGCAATGGGGCAAGGAACCTATAGGTTCCCCCACAACCATACTGGGGTGTGATGTGAAAGTGTCACCTCACTAATGTGTGAATGTCCCAAGTCAAAGCCATTAGGACCCATGCAATCCCACGTTAACAAAAAATGTAACTTCTATTCGCTTGCATGGCCACATGACCTCTCTCAACAAGGAGTACCTTTCGTTTATTATGAAGTCGATTACGCATTCAACTATTTCTGCATAAAAAGTATTACTACTGTTGCTGCTGATAAGAAGACATTATTAACTAAAGCAACTAAGTAACTCTTTTTGGCTGGATATTTCACCATTTATGACATTCCCAACTAATACAGGATGCAAATGGTGTTGTACATATGCCATGTAGAATATAAATCTATAAATCACTGATCAGTATATGACATCAGATTGTCATCATGTCAGAAAACAGTATCTGCTGACATGACATAAGAGACAGAAAATCTGTAATGCAGTGAAAGCCAACAGCCACATAGTGTCTGCTGCATACAAATTCATCAAGGCGCTTGCTGTTTACCCACGATTTCTTTCAGCTTTGGAATGATTTGCTTATGACTGAGGCAGTTGTCTTGACAAAAACCTGACGTTCAATGCAGTTTATTTCATCTCAGAGATAACCCCAGACTCCCAGTTCACTCTCAGAATTGCAGAGTTGTCGACTGGCTACAGTTCAGTTCGAAAAGCCAAAATGCTTTAAGTGGGGAGGTTTGTGTTTTGCTCACTCTGATGCCGGGAGCTAAATGCCAATACGCCCGATGTCCTAGGCAGGCATTTTGTCCAATGAAAAATATACAGCACTTAAGATAATCCCCGCGCTTATGCATTAAAAAGACACTTTATAATGTGGATACACTCGATCAAACATCACGAATTCTACATTTTCCTTCACATTCACCAGCATAATCAGAAGCCTTTCATCTTCTGTGGCAAAACTGTCAGATGTAAAATGCACGGTGCTTTCCCGTGTCTTCTGTGGCAGCCAAAGTCAACATCACAGCAGCACCCGATCCTCCTCCCCCCCCCTTTATTTTCCCACAAATTCTTACTCTATGCCATGTCAAAAAAATGACATTTGATACAAATGAGAGAGCTGAAAAGGGAACATGATGTTTTGCAGTTGTGTGGTTCAGACTTAACCAAAAACACTGTCTTGTTCACAGATGTGAAGGACCAGAGAAATAATGACTGACTCGTACATTGCAGGTGCATGACTACATTCTGGAAGAAGGACGCTGTACCGGAATATAATCTCGGGTGGGGATTCCAAAGATAACATCGAGAATTCGAACTGTAGCCATCTGCCGTGTTTCAGTCCCACCGTGGCTGCAGTGGCACAGCAACTGCCAGAGCTGAAGGCTACGAAAGACTGATCCCCCTGAAAAATCCATCCTCCGATCAGCTCTGGTGAAAGACAGCAGCTTGGGAGATGCCACCGGGAATCAGCTCCCTTACTCTATCACCAGCCCTGCACGTTCCAGTCAGCCTTGAGGATGGATGAGAGGCACACCTCCAGGAGCAATCACGGTGACTGCAGACCTGAGCTACACTCCAGTGTTACGCAAGGGATGTTAATTTCGATTTAGAGAATGCCGCACCCTGCTACGCTGCACCTTGACTGCATAAATAAACAAAATCATTTGCCCATTACATACATAATAATCAGCCATAACTTCCCTGAGACTCTAGGTGTGCATCTCCATGATAGACAAATGATTGAGATACATTTTAGGCTTGCATGTTTATTTTTACACGGAGGGAAATAAAAGTCATTAAGGCTTCCAGCAGCCTGATTGGGGAGCCTGAGCAGAACTGGTAAACGAATTGCCGGAGTACGCCTTCGCTCCACAAGTCTGTCTCCCACCTATCATCTCCAGAAAGTAATTCGTTGCCTGTAGACATCTCCAGGCTTCTCTGTAGAGCCCTGAAGCACTTCACATGCTTTACATTCAATCCACATTGATATTCAACTGGTCAGGCTACAAGCAACGACATAACCAGTGGTCTTCTATTCAGAGTTGCAAAGCACACTGGTAGATTTCCTTTGTTTTTGTAATCCCACCTTCATGCTGTCATCAAACTAACACTGGAGCATAACCGCCCACTCTCCAAAGCTGTAGACTGTTAAGGAATCTATTGTCAAATACCTAAGACACATCAACAAGTACCCAGTGAATAGAATATGTGACTGAAATTTAAGATTTAAGGTACTTTAGAATGGCACCAATCCTACTGGAACAAGGAATAGTTGGAAATCATACATGAAATCAATTTAACAGCCTTTTAACTGCTCAGGAGCTTTAATTAATTAAGCCCTCAAATCCATTTAATTGTGTTGATCACAAAACTGGTTCTGCAGACATAATGAACTCATTAATGGTAATTAATATCAAATCAAACTGTTATACCCTTGTTTGTCTGAGCAATGCTACAAGGAACATATTAAAGATTCATAATAAACAACTTCTGGGCCAATTTTTAAAATCTGGACCTTTTTATGTAATAAGTATGAAATATACAAATTTTACCATTACATTTTTTCCTCTCGTTTCAAAACAGACACTAACATAAGTAACTGACTATGGCAATAATTTCTGTTCGGAAAACATGAAGACTGTATGTCAAAAGTCCAACTTTCTGACTGAAAATGAAACATTTTAAGAACATCATACTTTATGTCATATTCAACCACACAAGCTGCTGCAAATGGCAGTATTTGTTTAAAATCTTTAATACAGTAGTTTTAAACAACGACATACCTCGGGCCCAAATCTGGCAGCACTGTTGACATATTCAGGCACTTTACAGGGCCCATGTTCTAACACTGAAGCTCAGGCAGTTCTAAAAAAAGAACAAGGTCTTATTCATTCTTGATTAAAAACTTTCTGGGTCCTTCCAGAAGGCTGACCGTGAAAGATGAGCTCAACTGCAATCTGTTTTAAGGGACGCCAGGCCAAAAAAACAGATAGTTTGCTAGCAGGCAAGGACACAAAAGCACAAAATATGTGTGGCCGGCCGGAAGACTCATTCTCCAAGATCATCAAGCCATTACTATTACACAGAAGAGGTCCATCGCTGACTGTTCTGCTCTCACCACTCGGGGGAAAAAATGGAAAAGCAATTCCTAGGCTAAATTCAACAATCACAAAATCAGTCAAAAAAAATTTTCTGGGCCATCCAGGTAAGCCTCAGCAGTGTGTTTCAAAATTTTCTTGCTATTTCAGGTATCTTAAATGGGGCATCATGCATAAAATTCGAGTAGCAGAGACGGGTTCGAGTCAGATATCGGGGGGTCTTTTAATAATGATTTACTTTAATAACAATCACAGAGGAATGACCCACTACTTTAAGGTTTTGTTGTAATTTTATCCATTAACTCACAGAAACCAAGCTCTGAAGCATGCACATAGCAAGTACATTGTTCTTGTCTCAAGATAAAGACTAAGCACCCATCATCCTTAATGGCATAAGGGGTACCATGAGATGGGAATTTAGGACAACGTCAGAGCCAACCTGTACAGCTAAGACGGATCATCACATTGATGGAGAGCTGCTAATGATGATGTAATTTTTTGCTGGAGGACCAGGTAGAGTGCCATACTTCTCTCAATGAAAACAGTCAGACGTAGAACAAGCACATTCTCAGAGGAAACTAAAAAAAAAGCCTGGTAAAGACCAGCATGCTCTGCATTACACATGCAGCAAACTTTCAAAGGACATGGTGCATGGCAGATGAATGACAGCACTCTTCCATGTGAAATGATTCTTTATTTTACTGTGGGATTTAAATTGGCAACCTTGCGACCATAAGCACAGCATCCAGACCCGCCGGACCACATGTGGCACGCACACTGCCACATGTCCACCCCAAGTTCCGTCCTGCTCATGATCCTACTGGGGAACAGCACTTGAGGATTCCCCAGACAATAACAGAGCAAAGAGAATAACAAACAACCATCGCTTTCTGGTTGACACTTTCCATTCTGCCCACTTAAAGTGGCTGAACACAATCAATTTTCTGTAGCATTTGTACATTTAGAATCTTATGAAAGAGAACAAAAAAAAAATGGAAAGAAGGGGGCGTAAGAATTTTTGCTGTCATAAAGTGACAGGAAGGATAAATTTAAGCCATCAAGAGATCTTCCAAAAAAATGGGGACATTGTCAGCTGAGAAGGCTGAGTGCCAAATGCTCACTAAATCCTGACACACAGGCACTGTCAAGCTGTCCATGAGAATACTGAGCTGAGATTCCCTCGACAGCGTTTTGAAGCACAATGGTTTACCAGTAATAGACATGGCAATATCTATTACGATGAAGCCCAGTTCTAATTGAAAAACTGCAGGAAATGAGCACAGGAAAATAGAAAGAATCCTGCTATGTCCTTGTAAACAAACTAAAACATGCCTGGATAGGTTTTGCCCATAGCTGTTGATACGTTCACATATTGTACAATTCAATATGTCTTATTAAAATAATTTTAGAATTCAGAAAATAGTTTAGGAGTTTTTCAAATGCGGCAAAGCAAACTAATGTCAATGTTTCCTGACAGTTCAAACGCTCCAAAAACATTTTATTTCTGTTTGATATGTTTCCTGCTAAACCTGTCACAGCTTAATCTTCAATCTTTCACACATATATGATTAAAAAGAAAAATAGCTGTAAATGCAAACTAATTAGCTAAAGTGTGAGACCTATTTTGTTATAACACACCCATGACACTGGGTGGCAGAAGGCACCACAGAGAATACTGAGCAAAGGGCAGACACGTCAACTTGAACCTCCGCCCATTAGTAACCCTTCCCATTATCATTTCAAGTGGTTATGAGAGACAGAAGATTTTACAAAAATGGAACACTGTGTGTCAGTGAAGCCAGGGTCTTCCACCTTTCGTCACAGGACCAGATGAACGATTGTTTCATGTCAATGACCTAGTCAAAATTCAGCACAAGTATAGGTTAGCATAAAACAGTCTCCTCATATCTAAACATAAACACACATTTAAAATAATGAATGTATACATGAATGCAAATTATTCTTAAAATGAATTACTCGAAGGAGCGCAAAAATAACGGAAACTGTCTTTTAGCTTTCAGTAAGGAAGCACTCTTTCAAAAGATGAATTTTATAATTACAGGCCTTCTGTGGCAAGTCATTGGGAAACAATCAGACCATAAAAAAAAATAAACAAAAACAAAACACAGCAATTAAATCACTGAGAGAAGAAGCACTGAGCGTTTTGTTCTCTCGGTAACTGATACCTGTCCAAATACCACAGCAGATGGTCCCACGCCAATGGAAACGATTATTGCCGCCACTTGTGGATGGTGAGATTCAGTGTGTTCTGATTGGATGAGACAAAGCTCTAAAAAGCTTGTCTACAAATTCAAAACAGGTTAGTCCTAAACTCTGATGGATTCCCCCAACCCCTCTGGGGGTTGAGAGTCAGACAGATTCGGAAATTCTTGCATCTGTTTACCATTTATAGTAATTTATACAGAGAACAGTTTATCGAAACACAGCTCGAACTTTGGGGCTGCATCAAATGGCATTCTTTTTAGGAGATATATAGCATTTCAGCTTGATCATCAGCTTCTGTCAACATTGGTCTAGCCCGTGGCTTTAGAGTGTTTTTGAAGTTCTCCAGCTCTTGCAAGGCCAGGAACGTTCACAGCATTATTTCCACAGCGCTCTTAAGAAGTTAGATAAACCAGCAATTAAAAAAAATAGAAGAAAAAAAGCACAGAGTATTTGTGGCTGCAATTTCTCCTGCTCTGGGACAGCTTTGTGTCACTCAAGAGTACGTATGTTAAACTGCAAACGTCTTTTGCATTTTGGGGCAGTGATACCGACAAAAAACGGCTCTTTCCCTCCTAACGAACAGGCAGAGTAGGTCGGCATCCAGTGCACCCACAGGAATCCCAGTTGCACAGCCCACCGCATTCAGCCCCCCCACAATGATATGCTACAAGTGAAACTCACTCAGAGAATCGCATGCACTGACTCCACCTTCCAGCACCAGTGTACTCCGAAGCACTTCCCCAGGGTGTGTCTGCGTGTGAGATTTGCATTCCAGTTAATGAGGCTGCTAGCTGAGATGACATGAACCTGCATAAACGGACGAGTGATGGTTATTGGGGGGGGGGGGTAGTGAGGAGCCTCTGGATATAATTGTAAGTAAAGGTAGTAAGTAGCAAATCTGTGGTACAATTTACTCGATGCTGAAGATTTAATCAGAGATGACAAGTGACAAAATGACCTGCAAACACGTAGCTGGAGAGCGTCATGAACAGCAAGAAGCCCTTCATGTTGAAACATACAAAAAAAAAAGTGATATTCTGGGATAGAAGACAAACAAGCTAATAATCGCATAGGACACAAGCTGAATTGGGCTGAAAATCACCACCAGCATTAACACAATGAGCCATGCAGGCATCCATTTTGACTATAGCAGATAAACAGGCTCAGGAACCAAAAAAGGAGGGGAAAAAAATCTATTTCAGTGCTTAAGCAACTGGGAAATCCTGCTTACTGAGACTTTGTTTTATTAATGGCAGCACTGAAAGAAAAAAAAAAGAGAGAGGAAGATAAAAGCAGTGTTCAGTGCAGCTGTGAAGAGCGTCATTGCTTCCATCCCATAGCAACAGAGTACGAGTCCTCATGTGCTTCACTCAAGTCCCTCTGCTAGGTGCCCTCTCTAATCCCTCCTTCACCCAGGATCTTATTGCATGGCGTTCCGTCCAATTGAATGCACAATTATCGGGCCCTCTCTGCGGCTGCCTCTCCCCATTCTCTGCCTGTCTGAAACATGTGCCTTCATAGGCAGGCTTATAAAAGAACACTCCCATTACAAGAGGCGCCCTGCCGTTTGACGAGGCGGGTCACGGGGAGACCGCTGAAGTGTATTTACTTTTAATCAGAATTCAAACGAGAAGGAGCCCACATGTGAATAATTGATAGCACAGGCAGTGCGCTGGGACAGAGCCGGGATTGGACCCCATCGCCACCGGCTCCTACACAAGGGCAGCGTTCACATTTGCATACCTTTTTCACACATCCTCAGAGCGAAGTGCCGTGAGGAGAAAAAGGTGCCCGCCAGGCCGGATACAGCAGACGAGGAAGGGCCAGCTGGGAAATTACACCACTGTAATGCATACAACATTAATGCAGGGATTTCACTTCAATCCAAACACAGAGAGCTTATGTTTAGAAGTATATTTACATTGTATAATTAGCGGTATGAAACAGACTGGTGAATGATGATAACATGTGGCATGAAGTCCGGCAATCCTAAAGTGTAACTATAAATTACACACATGCACTGGTAACTGCGTTGTTCAGTGCACACCGGCTTAATTTCTCCAGCCCTGCAGCCAACATGGAACCCAAGTGAAACGTACAGGAAAAAAAACAACCACAATCAATAATCCACTGAAATGGCAACATTTTAACAGAACGACTACATGTAACACAATGGTTAGTAAACAACAGCCCTGTGGGTCAATGCAGGAATTTACTGGCAATTAATGACCAAAAATCTAGAGAGCTCATACTAAATGAGGTGCACATACTACATACATAGGCATGTAATGAGAGGCAGAAACAAACACTTTACAGTCTATAAAAGTAGGTGTTTGTGTGTGTGTGTGTGTGTGTGTGTGTGTGAGATGAGAAAATCAGGGTGGATTTTCAGTGTAGTGATTATTGTAGTTTTTTTTAGCCCCCGCTCTGCCTCCCAGATGGGTCCTGTATGGGTTTAGCATATTTTAATTTCAACACTCTCTCTACACCTCACTGCCAGGCTGCATTTCCTGCACGGTCGGCTGATGGGTGCCCTGCTGCACACAGGGGCTGGGTAAAGCCTACAACGACACAGAACCCCCCCCCCCCCCAAAAAAAAAAAAAAAAAAAAA
>JAODJW010000062.1:6219979-6229999 GCA_026777045.1 Hyperopisus bebe | reverse complement strand
CCAGCCCGACTCTGCTGCCTGTTTGTCCCTGCAGCCGGTTCCTCAGCTGTCAGTCCACCAGGCTGAACAGTATTTGTGCCATTTCGTGAAAAATCGCAGTGTATATTGCACTGCGTAGACAACGAGCATCTCTAGTTTCATAAAATGAGTCAATATCTCTGCACTGATGGGAAACTGTCATCTCCAAAGACTGGTGCAGTGAGATGATTGACTGAATATTTCTAATAAACTAAGAGACTGAGCTATCAGATTATCGACAGATATACAGCGTATAACAGAAAGTAATGGAACTCATAATAAAATCACCACGGGAGTTTGCTATTCAAAAAAGCAGTGACACAGAACAACTGGGCCTGCATAGGCCAAGCAAGAATAATCATTAATGAGTGGCACACATAGTGGGAAAAATAGAAACATAAATGAGAGCACTACTCAAGTCATTATTATCACTAGAGACAATTACAGAACTTTTTTTCTAGGGTGACGGGGGGGGTTGGGGTGGTCCCGTGTGGATCATGGATTGTTATTTTCAATTATGATTGTGTTTCCAGGGTATGCCTTGGAGCAAGGGGAATCCAAACTGGGACATTAGCTCAACATATGCATGTATAACAATGAGAGAGAATCAGGTGAAATATAAATTTTAGGCTTGGCTTCTGTGTGTGTAGAACAAAAAAAACAGCAGCTGATAAGGTCTTAATGCATTTGTAACAGCATGGGTGTCTGAAATACCCAGTACTTCTGTAACTGAGCGATTCTTCATTAAAAGCAGACCATATTTGATTATTACATTCTACCATTACCACCCCTGATATTCCCCCATTTTTTGAGTTTGACACAAAGGGATCTTTATTACTGTTCAGCATGACCAGAGGACAATTGGGAAGCATTAAAGTACTGATTTCTTTCCCTCGCTGCTCTCATAATGCTTCAATAGGGCTCGCATCTTTAGGCCACTGTATTGGTCCAAAGAAGGCTACTTGGGGTGGCTTGGTATCACAAAAAAGTACTGAGCTGGCCCAAAATGCATTGGCAAGAGCAATGCTGCAGCTGTCTCCAGTCCAACTGTCGAGTCCTACAACCCCTCACAGCCCTATGGCGAGAGCCCCACAGCCAGAACAGCCAATGACAGCACAATCAAATAAGAAAACATCCAGCACATGCACTGACGTCCTCTTGCAATGGTCAGCAAGTGTGACCCCATCCTCCATTCTTCATTTCAGGTTTGAGTTTCCTTAGAGGGACCATTCATCTTAGGGTAGATACGGCTCTGTTCTACACTGTCAGCACTTTGGAATCCAACACTCTGGATGCATCTTCATACTGCACTAGGAGGCTATTAATTTGGATGTGACAGTTCATACGAACCGTGCCAGCTACCTGTAATTAAAGCCATCTGCTGATTTCAACAAAGGTTCTCAGCATACCTCCTCCTCAGAATCATGAAAAGTATTCAGTGATGATGCAAACCCTAAACTATTTCAGCGAATCAATCAATTAATTGGTTTAAAAGTCCAAAACAATTATCAAAACATTTCTAATATATTAAGCAGACACCTCTTCATATCAATATAATGGATAACCCATACACCCATAGGCCTGAAACCTAACTTTAACGAGTTACTCTTTCTGCCAGCAACTGCGAGAGCTGCCAACCAACATCTGTGATTGATCAGCAGAGCCAGGGGAAAAGCAGCTGAGCAAGCAGTGGAGGCTGTCCTCCAGTTGCAGGGAACCCCAGTGGGGCCACTGTGAAACACCCTGCTAGCTACTCTGGAACGGATGTATGATTTATGTATGTTTGGCCCTTTACTGAATCCCCTCTATTCTTATCATGGTGAAGACCAGCAGCTACCTGGCTTTCTTGCATCTCAGTGTTTTGCTGTTTAGCGATATCATTCTACATGGGAAACTCATTTTCTGAAGCAGAAGCCAAGTCTCACATGGAGAATCCAAAACCCTGTAATTCTCAGCAGTATAATTAAACATGATTATATGTACAGAGCAGCATAATATGCAACTGATTTTGCTTTCGCTACTGATGGAAACATAACTTCCTGTGTTCTTGTGAAACGGAGAAGTATCAAAAAGGCAGTTTGGTTGTACTTCAGCCCCAGAGTGTCATATCTCATTAGCTGTTGTGGTCTCCTGTCCCTTCTGTAATCAAAATTAAAGCAATTAAACACTCACAAAAAGGCTTGGTGATGGAATACAATCCCACGAGCAGAAGAGATTAAAACATAGCCAAGCAGCATTACAGACGGATGGAAGACGGATGGTTGGACTGATAGATGGATGGAATTTACAGGCACGCTGTAAATATTATCCTAGTAATGGGACTTCAGTCTTGTACCCAGAACCTGCACTGAATGGCTCTGTCAACCCCAGACCCCCAAATGGGAAGCTTCATTACAACATTGCAGGCATCGTATCAAGAACTGTCGCCATCTAGTGTTCATGCTGGGCCACCTAGGCGATTGCGTGATAATGTATTTTGCTTAGATCCACGTGAGCTAAGTTTTCATTAACCACCTAGAGACGCATTGGACTGAAAGGAGCACAAAGCATCACCGAAAATGGGAATACGCTCATTACCCATCAGTGCAACTGCGTGGTTCCAATAGATTAGAGCCCATAAAACTGCATGAGATGTAGTTCATACATGGGTGGAAACAGGACACGCCATTAAAACTACTATGGTTATCACTTGAGGTGGTCGTTCAACCAGAAAGCATCAGAAAGTCAGGCAGAGTTACGGCTTCAGCAGAAGTCCTCTGAAAATTGCCTTTAGAAGTTTTTCTTAAAAAAAGGTTTTTTTTTTTCATCCAGCAAGTGACACAAGAAAACCAAGAAGGTGATAAGCTGGTAATTTTTCTGAACAGCTGGCATTGCGATTTAGTGGGTGAATTATTGGTCATCTTGTATTAGCTAAACCCATGTCCTTACAAAACGGTAATAAAATCATTCTGTGTTGCCCTACCACTGGCAAAACTGTCAGCTGAAATCAAGGAATTGTGCTTTTAAAATCATTAAATGTTCCAGAATATACAAGTCCAAAATGTCATCCATTCATACTGATCACATCCAGCACAGTGGAAAATAATTTAATTAGCATTTTTCACACAAAAAAAAATCCCTATCGGTCACTTGCTTTGTGTCGATCATCAGAAATCAGCTCCTATCTTAACACGCTGCCACCTACCTAACTGGCTTATCATCCTTGTCCTCCTGGTCACCCTGGGACCAAAGGAGTGAGTGAAAATGAGGGGAACTATATGCTGAGCGATTTGTGTGACTGCAAGAGCATTCCGGTGGCTTCTTTGCTACTGACCTAGCACTTTGCTGAATTTGTGAGCAGGACGAGGCTTCTCCATACGTGAAGAAAGGACACACCTTCACATGAAAAGCCACAAAGCGGACTCTCAGTAAAGCTGCCCCTCAGATACCTTCTCATAACTAAGCCTTACACAACTGTCATTCAAGGGGAGCACCTAAAATTGATTAACTTACCAGTTCCCAGAAATCCTAGTTTTAAATGACATTACATTATAGGCTAAAATCTCCCATAAACTCTACAGAGCAACTCCTGCATACTGTTTATACTTACAAAAGAACAGCATATAAAAACAGGAATTGAAATGAGGAACAAGGAACAGACCCTTAGGGTCCAAGACTGAATGATTTACATTCAAATGTAGCACATCGTTTCTGAGGATGGAGGCTGTCTTCGTTTCAAACTGTGCCATTGCTGGAACCCAAATGCATTTGCCTACCAGCTGAAAAAGCATACTGCCATTCCTTAACAGCATTAAAGAACAACCTCTACAATAAAAGTGACACGCTGGCTTCGATACACGTGCCTTGAACACCTTTAAATCTCTCGGATGCCTTAAAGCACCAAACTATACTTGCCATATTACCAACACACCTTTGAGGGATGATATGCATGAGAATTATTAGGTTATGTTCAGCATCGTCTACTGGGTCCTGCCTCTTGCACCACCTGGCTCTACTTTCAGAATCCACCTTATGAGGTTAGTGGTTTTCTGGATCTAAAATTCTATATGTGTCTTTCAGAGTGAACTTTCACGCCACACTGGAACAGGGCAAAAGCTTAACTATACAAATGTCAGAGGAAGCGAGGGGATAAATTGCTTCCATTTGCAGAGATTTTAATGATACTCTCAGATACTCTGATGATTCTGACATAATTGACGCCTGTTTATCAAGGGGAGTTGTCTGGTGATGACTGCACTGCTAATTTACATATCACAAGTTATGCCTCCTTTCATTTGAATGAAGTTGTTATTCAGAGCCTAGTTCCACCCAGATACATAAAATCACTTTTCCTACATCGAATCCAGCATGAGCTTCATATGTAGATAACAGGATGATAAGTTGTAACTGAAGCTGCACAATTCCCTCTTTGCCAGCGAGCACTGGGGTTACAGCCTCTATATTTCAATGTTTCAGTATATAACATGCTTTAACGAATAGGGAAAACAGTACGTGTATCAGGGAATGTGATTTAAGTCCCCACATTCAAACTGCAATGCTCAGACTGCGGCAGCTTGCATTAATTTTTTTTAATTAACACTTATAGCCAAGAATAACAATAGATTCCCGTGCCAAGACAGCAACATTTGTACCCACATACTTGTATGCCAGGATAAACATTAAGATAAACAGATGCCTTGCATATCAGAATTATAAATAACGCTAGAAATAAAAATGCTAAATACGCGGCTTCGTGCATTTCAGTGTCCTTTTTGCTTAGTATTGTACAATAGTCCTTCTACTACGGAAGAGTGCTGCAATTGTGGTGAAGCATGCTGGGGCTGACTGTCCACAAACAGCGGCATAAACATGTCATCCTGCAGTGTGAGACTAATGTGCATGATCAAAATGAATAATGGAGAATGCTAAAGAATGCTAATGCTGGAAAGTTATTAAGTGCGGAATTTGCCCAATGCAGAGTAAACTAAATGCTGCTTGACGTATGGTGATGTAAAGCCTTTTTAAACTCAGCTCCCCTGTGGCGTACACTGCCTGCCGAACAGCTAAACCGGTCTCAATTAGAAACATTACTGTGCATGAATGTTACATGGGATGCGTCTATAAGTAAGGTCCTTGACAACAACGGTTGGACATAAGTAAGGCCCGGTCCCAGCTCAAAGGAGCGGTATCAGAAGAGGTCCTTCACCATTAGCACGCTCTTCTTAAACCATCAACACCTCCCTTTCTGCAGGACAGATCAAAGCACCGCAAAAAAAAAAAAAAACATTAAGGCTACTCAAACAGAGGAACTGCCTTTTTCGCCAAAGTAAGTGGTAAAAAACAAACTGCAAATGCAAACATGTGGCTGCTGGAGATATCAGAAAGCCTTGAGTCGCTCTGCTCTCCACTCTTCCATACGCACACTTATCTGTAGTGTTAAAAGGATTCGTGTTGTCGTCTTCTGCTTCACGGCCTACTACTTACACACAAAACAGGCACACTTGAGCCGACTGGAAACAACCCCAACCCCCTAACTTTATATCATGTCCCCCGTGAATAACACATAGGTTTAAAAAAGGAAAGGTTCAGTTATGTAATCACAAAGACTTCGATAGGAATGCTTTGATGAAAATCAAATGCGGACAAATTGCCTGCTCCATTACTTGCAGGAGTGTAAAAGTTAACACCATCATTCCACTATTATATGGCATTTTTGTGCAACCATCAAAAACAAGAGTTATATATTTTTTTTTAGAATTTCGCTGTTTAGAAGCACTCCCTGAAAGAGCATAATGTGAAAAATTTTCCTTTTCTAAAATGATCATTGTAGATTTCTTGATTGCTTTTATTCTTTAATAATAAAAAAACTTTTAAATCTCTGTTAACCTGCCTGTAAGAAAACCAAAAAGCACAATAAACTAGAACCACAAGAAAACCTATACAATTATAAAATTCCTAAAGCTGTGGGAAAGTTCTCAGGAATCCCAAACCTTGAGTAAAGGAACCTTGAAACGGGTCAGTAAAACCATTGTCTTTGTTCTGACAAAGGAAGGATATTGATTAATGTAACTGCTAAAAACACAACAGCAGGTTTGGCCTTGTATGCGGCAATTAATTAGCCTCAAAAATGCTGTCACACCAGAACTTTTCCTCATCCCAGAATACGTACAGCAATTATACCAGAAGGGTAAGGAGAGAATTGTTATTGTTATTATCATACCATAATAATAAAAAATTGTTGATTAAAATTGCAAAATATTACACTCATTCATATTCAGGTCTTTCCTATTGGTAAGACAATGTTTAGCTGAGCATGAGTTTCAATAAAAACTTCAGACATGACCAATTGCTTTACAGTGTTGATGAAAATGTATGTTACATGAAGCAAAAAACATTTCTATCATTATTAATTATTAGTAGTAGCAGCAGCAACAGCAAGTAAGTATTACTCCTATGCTAAGATCCCATTGTTTCAACATCAAAACAAAACACAGAGAGAGGCTGATGGTTCCCTCTGAATCAGCAGCTGAATATTCCATAAGGGTCAGTAACTTCATTCTTTGACTGTTTAAAAGAAACACATAAAATATTGCCATCTTCCTTAAGGCAACACTGACACATCACTCTTCAACACCTTTCAGAGAGACACCTCTTTGTTGTACAAACCCGATATGTTTAACCCTGCTCACTATTTCAGACTGATGATTCAGATTGTTATTTGGTTCTATACACGAATCAGATGATAAGCAAAAGCTCACTTCTTGTTTTCTGCTGAAGGTGAAGATGGTAATACAAGTAGCAATGTGTAGAAAAAAATGAAGCCAAAAATTTTAAATGTGCTTAAAATGGTTCAAATGTTTCTCTCATCCCAGAAGCCGTCAGATATGTGTCCAATGTTTTTCTAAACCATGAGAACAGATTCAAATGAATACTTTGTGCAATTACACCTTCTGTTTTCACTAAAAGTATGAAAATTAAATGGCCTGCCCAATACAGTAAAGACTATGGTCATTTACAGGTAAATAATATTTAAAACATGAAAAGGCAGGCATTAGCCTTAATGGCATGGCAATAGAGATCTCGATACAATATAGCTTACATAATGTATCCTTTAAAAGTAGGGATAACCTGCCTTGGAAGATGGATTGAGTGGAACATTTCTCCCCATCATTGCAGAGATGTTTCATATCCATCCTGAATGTTGTTCTGGAAATAAGAGCGAGCAGCCTCTCGAAAGATTACACAAACACCTACAGGCCTGCCTAAGCTGGTAATGACGATGAAGTGGTGTATCAGTATGGATTCCTCTCTCTCTGTATAATGGCTGTGTACTCAGCCGTCGTAGTGCTGAGGAAGAGTCTGTGAGCCCCCATAGTCTCACAGCTGACCTACTTAGATCCCCATTTCATTCGGTCTCAATGCTCCCTCTAAAACGAGAATAAAAATGTTCCTTTCTCAATCTTCTCTATACACAAGGATAAAAGCACAAACACGGGAATGATATAATCCAGTGCATTTCCCATTTGATTGTATTAATCTTGAAGCTAAATGAATTCATAATGAATAAAAAGACATACACAAAAACACAAATAAACAGCACCGGCAAATTCTACTGAGAATGCAGCTCAGTAGGCTGCAGCTCCATAGCTACTGTTTGCTGAAAAGACATATGTTACCATAAATACCTGTCGACGCTCCTACCGTGAGGTCAAATCCACCAGTGCTGAGGGTCCCTACTTAGTGCCCACTGAGACCAGACCCTCCCCCATCCACATTCACTGCATACATCTCCGTCACATTAATTATTAACGTGACTCAAATTAAATCAGATCACAAACTATGATCAATGATGGAATTTTAATTACTGGTAATAAGTGACCATCTGCCTGGTAGCCAAGGGGAACAATACGTCCCCAATAGAACAGTATTTAAATTTTAAAGAGCGATATAAAATGCGGTGCTTAATGAATGGGCACATTAAGGTTGTCCACCGGCACGGTAATTGTGACCCGTGGACGCGCCCCTGCCCCAGATGTGTCTGGTGGGTCCACGGCTCCGTCTTCCGGCGCTGTACCGCACCTGCCCCCCCCCCAAAAAAAAAGCTCAGGACAACCCAGACAGCTCATTATCGGGCCTGTCTCCAGGAGGCACTTCCGTCAGCCTGACAAGAGCCCCTGGGTGGCTCCTCTCCTGCCGGCCCAGAGCTCCGTGGAGACCAGCCCCGGTGGAGGGGGCTGCCGCCTTCACCAGGAAGCAAAGACGCTCTAATCCTAGAAAGCCTGAGGAGCTAGTCAAACACGGAGGAAAACAACAAAAACAAAAACGAATTGCGGGAAGCCCTCAACCCATTAAAAACCTAATGAGGAACAGGTCCTGCCGCTTTTACTGCTCTGCTGTTTTCTCTTTTTCCTTCTCTCTATCCATCTTCCCGAACATAGTCTTTGGACTCCTCACTCAAATGTGTTCAGAGACTAAGTCATTGCATCAGGTGGCTGGAAGATAAAGGGGGAAATATGAGGGGAAGAAACTGCTCTGAAGGCTTTGAAAAGCTAAGAGTCCACAGGGGGAAACCATCACAGGCGCCAAGCTTGTTATGTGCAGTACAACTGTCTGGGTGGGGACTCCATAGTGTGTCCAAAAAGGGCCTTTCGATCTGGTCTGAGCCAGCACATCTCCCCAGTCAGTCCCAGCATCAACCTTGGTGTCTCTTCACTCACAAACCACAGGGAACTTCTCACTTTCTCATGCTAACAGACCTGCACCATGTGCTGTAGCATGCACCATCATTGAAAGGTACCACAGACGGCTTAGGAAGCAGTGGGTTTGGCAGGGGCTGCATGGCTTAGAAGCTGAGCCTCCGGGGCTCAGGATGAGGAGACCGCAGCGATGTGTGACTGATGTTGATGTAAGCCCTCCATCCCGCTGTGCCTCCTTTTCCTCTGTGGGCACAAGGTTGCCTGAAGCCCCACACTGACCAGGTGGCATGGATGGAGACATAGGTCACAGTGATAATCTCTGTATTTCAACATGCCAGTGCCAGCAGGAAGCCTTCCCTGAATGCCACTCGGCGGCTGGGAGAAGCATGAGGAATTGGCACGTTCGAAAAGCGGGGCTTGAGACGACACCGCCAAGGCCGCGGGAGATCACATGTCTATGCTGACTCAGGCAGAGCACAAAGGATGGCGCCAGAGGCTTTTGGGAGCCAACAGCAGCCTGTCTCGGCCGCCTGAACCCAATTTTCCAGGGTAATGCAGAAAAAGCAAGGGCTCATCTTGAGCGACGCACCCATGTCGTCTTGGTGCTCCAAAACAGCTACGCAGGGCAGAAGCACTAAGGCAGTGCGATGTAGTTCAGTGCCATGACTCTACAGCAATTCTAATGACAATGCCTGCACACAAATGAGGGAGCCTATTTAAAAAAATAAGCTTATTAGAACGACTCATTTTTAATGCAAGTTATTTGTGCGTGTAGCACTTACACACTGAGAATCTGTCAGGAACATGATTCAGCAGGACATTAAACATTGTTCTTGGATGGTTTTCATTATATGCAGTGGTACCTCGGTTCTCGAACTTAATCCGTTCCGGACTCCGGATCAAATTCTAAAAAGTTCAAGTTCTGATCGAATTTTTTCCATAAGAAATAATGGAAAGCCAATTAATTGGTTCCCGGCCCCCCCAATATTACACCTAAATGTTTTTTTTTTCCATTTAAACACAAAATGAGCAGGATAAAACAAGAAGAGCATTTTTTTCTTAATGGCTTCCACATCTTATCCCAACATTACCCCTGTCCTGCCCCGATCGTCCTCTCCTTCCGTGTGCCACGCCCCCTCGTTAACCCAGATGTGGGATCCCCATGTGATCAGCTGTTTCTGGTTGTTGTCATAAGTCCTCTGTATTAAGTCTGCGTTTCAGTTTGTTTCCCCAGTCCGGTCATTTGGTGCGTTCGACTTGCTTACAGCGCTGGCTTAAAGCAACGCATTCTGATCCTGACGCAATGCATTACGGTCAGATGCATTGC
>JAODJW010000062.1:6189397-6211910 GCA_026777045.1 Hyperopisus bebe | reverse complement strand
GATTATAAGGCGCACTGTTATTTTTTAAGAAAATCAAAGGCTTTTTAGTGCGCCTTATAGTACGGAAAATACGGTAACAGAGAAGGGAATCTACCAGGTGGGAAAATGATAAATATATGAGTTTTGTCTGTAGACTGGTGATGTTAAATTAGGACAAGCCCAAACTGAATATCCTGGGCAAAATACATCTATCCAGGCCTTCCAACAATGTGGAAAGTGCTCTACCAGACTAAAATTATATTGCAGGAACACATCACTGAGTGATAATAGACTTTCCATTATGTAGAGAAATGGTAAAACAACCATCTATTGAGATGGAAGACCAAAACCAAAAGGAAAATTCAGAAGAGATCGGTAAGGGGGGGGGGATTATATCACCTGGTTGAAAGAATGTAGATATATTTCTCAATGCGTCAGTGTAGTTTATCACAAAGAGAAAATCCGAGCATTTAACCTGCCATGACGTTTGATCTGATGCACAACTGCGGCTATGTGGTGTGGGTGCGTATCTTACTTATAAAATCAAGTGATCAATCAGAGCGCTGCACTGACATTTTCCCCTCTCCCTCTGTCTGTCGCTGGGACACAAATTCTCTATGGGACACTGAAATGAAATGCTGGCACCAGAGGACAATGCAATGGGCTGGGCTGGATGAAGCCATCAAGTTGAGCATTAGCTGGTCCAGACGCCATGGTGATGGATGACAAACACAGCAATGGTTGTTTGGGGAATCAGCTATTGATCCTGCCACATGCAGTATAAGGGCTCAAAAGCAAGAAAGTGAAATATCTGTGTCTGAAAATTAAGAGTCTAGAGGTTTTACATCCCCGACCAAAGGAAAGAAAATAAAATAAAAAAATCTTTGTCTCCTCCTAGCTAACGAATACATTCTGGTTTAATGCAAGACATTAATTCAGGTTATTCCATCCATTTATTTTAAGGAAAATGAGGGACCAGATTATTTGAATATCAAAGCATTTTTCAAGATCAAAAACTGATGTTCTTCATTCGCTTTTCATTGTATCCCCAAACAAAGAGATGCCACTGCCATGACTGACATGCCAATTAATTCGCAGCACTTTAATCGTGAGGTAGAGCCCCACGTCTCTAATCAGGGCAGCACAGACAACACAAACATGAGACGAATTAAAACAGGTTCCCTACATCACCCCAACCCCTCTGCCATCAGGGCCGCTGTCACAACAGCACCACTAAAAACAGAATACACAGAGCAGGAGACACAAAAACAGGATCAGCGCCCTTAGAACAAAACAAAGCGCTGTTAATTCAGCAATATTGACGCACAGCCACACCATTCTATTGTAGAAGGAACAGGACCAAAGACATCATGGAAGAATAGGACTGCTCTTCATGTTTACAATATAAGATGAATATATACACAACACAACTTGCCATAGAGGTGACACAGGACACACACACACACCAGAAGTGCTGCATGATCCATACAGTCATAACACAAGAAAAAAAACTTAAAAAAAACACCCCCTGCTGACACTTCTATTTATTTTTAAGTGTGTACACACATATACACACAATTTTGTTGGAAAAAACAATTGGCACATTGGCAACACAGAACTATCAACAAAACAATTTCTTACACACCCTTAACATTTCATTGAGGCAGCTACTTAAAAAAATAAAATAAAGAAAATTGACGCCAATCCACTCAATGGGACTTTCTGATCAAGAACAAAAAGCAGCTTGACTGCATTTACTCCATGATAGTGCCGAAACAACAGAGCTCTCGTACCGGCCCTAATTGGGCTTAACAGAAACAATGACATTTTCAGCCCTATAAGCAGCATCTCATCCGATGTGCTGCTACAGAAAAACAAAAAATGTAGAAGCGTAGCCCACAGTAAAGTCTGAATGCAGAAATGTGTGTTTATCCCATTTGTTCTGTCTCTGAAGGATGAGGAGCCTGCAAGGAGTTTGCTGTCCCCTTAGTGGTATAGATGGTGCCAACAACAGCACTAATTTTGTTTATTTTTTTTTATTTATTTTTTCTTAATTTTTTTTTTTGTTTTAACTGTCTGAAAATATGTGGATCACGATAATTTTTAGAGGCCACTAATTATCATGCTTTGATGTGTTGCATTAATAGAGAAGCGGAAGGGTTGCACAGACTATCTGTCTGTCAGCCATCCCCCTCCAGGGTCCCTGACAGTGGGGGACTTGAGTCAGGACATCAGCTGCGGCGTGAGCTGAAAATAACAACAGAAGCTCAATTAATATTATACCAGCCATGATCTAACAGGCTGTGGGGAATATTAGCATTGGCTCACTGTGGGAAGAGCAGAGCTACCGTCAATACTCACTTCACAGACAGGTGACTCCAATAATGCGGGGGAGGGAATAGAATAAAGATCAGATAAAAGGAGGTGAGAGCCTGTGAGCGTATGTGCCTGCCAATCTGCCTCTACAGAGATTTGCCCACCTCTTCCGACACACAGGACGTGACAACGGCAGGGAAGCAGAGAGAGGTCGCTCTTCCACGGTTGCCGCTCATGGCCGCAGAGGGGCTGTCAGCAGGACACAGACCTGGGGGGGGGGGGCAATGCTGCACAATGGGCCCTTTTTCCAGTCTGTGGGCAAATGCTTCAGACAGCTACCAGTTTGACCTCGCACCCCGCCGGGAATTTGGGCGGGGGGCCGTTTGGCTTGCTGGCTCCCCAAAGATTCGGCACCATCGTGAGTTGCTAAAGTGATACGTACTCTTATCGTACAGACTGACAAATAATGACATTTGTGACCAAATAACAGGCACCTCTCCGTAGGATGGTACAAAAAAAGAAATTACACCGGTATGAAATTGTATATTAAAAACAATCTGAGTCATGAAAGGTTTCTTCAGGTTCCATAAATGCCTCAATATCACAAAGGGTCTAAACCTCAAAACAAAACAGATATTGTGCATAGACAGTGATGGGGAATACATTTATACCACTGTATCCCTTTTCATACTACTTCTCTATCAAACAATGTTTAGACTTCAGACAGGCGGGAAAAGAAGAATGGTTATTACTATATACTGTTTCTCCCACTTAAAATGCTAATTAACCTTCCTTTGAAGTGGCCCTATTTGCATTACAAACAGCATTTTATGATTTCTCAAAATCTAACGCTCAGTTGCTGTACCCCTGTCTTCCATGCAGGCATGTGATTGAGGTACAGATTAGTACTGCCTATATCGCAGTGCCGTGAACAGAACTCCACAGTCATTCTGACTGGTCAGATTTAAATGGAAGCGACGCATGGCACTCGTCTCATTGAGTTTCAGCTCGGGATCCTCATGGAGACTCCTCCCCCTTCTCTCTCCAAAATAAAAAAAAAGAAGACTCAATAATCAACCAAGCCTATAGCCTGTACAAAACTGCCTAGTGTCACAGTTCTCTTCTTTTCCTCTGTCCCTAGATCAGAGGAACACTCTTCTGTATAGTCATTTGGGACTGAATCATCCTAAGCAAGTATGACCTGACTATTCAGCCACAACCAGTTATGGCTCTTGAACAAAAGACTTGCAAATTTGATGACATGTATGGTAAGGTGCAATCACACAATAAATGTTAAACTATTTATAAATGCTGGATGTTGTCTTTGCCCAAATGCCACTCCTCTAATAGTGATACATGACAACTGATAGGCGGTATGACGTTTTAGAAAAGGAACCATTTGTCATCTGAATTAAAAGGCTTGTAATGAATGAAAGCATGTAATAAAGTGGCCCGGTGGGTCCAAATATCACATCACTTGTGCATTATGTCAAACAGAGCCTGTCTCAGGGTAACCACAGTAAACAAAGTACAATTCTTAACAAGAAAATGAAATCCGGATTTAACCGGTATTTGGAATGCATTGCCTGAAATATTCATCCAGGTGGTCAACAGCAAGATGTTACTACATAGATATACGAGTTTAATAGTAGAAATTCAACAAATAAAAAGATTAAATCCATGCTGGAGAACACACTGGCCTGGAGAATTATTTACCTTTAATTATTTTTTGGTGATTATTTTTCCATGCTTGGTAGGTCAATTCCCTTTCAATGATTCAAGATACGCTATTTTGATCAGAGATATAACAAGCATTCATCTCTGGCTTTTTAAAATTTTTAAGGCTCTGTGCTCCCGGGCACTGGGCTTTTCAGATGTACAGAAAAGATTTTTAACCTCTTGAACCAGCCTCACAGAGCCTTACTGTCAAATATGAACTCATACATGTAATGAATCATTGACCGTGTCACCATCAATGGCGATGGCCCTGTAAAATTTCTTCTGTATATGGATGGGGGCAGGGGGATTCCCTATGCTGTCACACTGTGAAACACTATGTAAACACAGCACAAGGCAAGAGCATACAGTACAAGGAGGCCACATATGACATTTATCCATCAATGAGGTCCGCTGAAAACAGGCTGGCTGGATGGCTTTTTGTGAAAAAAACTTGGTATCTGCTATATGCTCATGAAGAAGAAACAAGCCAAGTTTTTGTCCCTGTTCAGTGTCTGGGACGATATTAGCAGACAGCACACTGAATGGGATGGTTATAATGTTGCATTGCTTGATTTTCTAAAGAAGCACTGTCACGCAGTAGATGATATGTTTCATCTGGAGCAACAATGTCAAACTATGAAAGTTTAACTCGTAAATATCCATCAATGGATGCATTACACATTGGTCAGAACTTACTGAAATCTATTTGTAGATTATGTATGAGATTTCCTAATGTTTAGGCAGGACATTGCTAGTGAAGTAATTCAAGTTACTAGTCCCTTGATCACTGCACCACCTACTGTTCCATCTGAAAAATTATGCTAGCACAAACTGTCCACATATAGCTGCCAGAAGACAGAAGCCCCTCATCGTTTGAGTGCCTGAGGCAGCCATTGACTCTCGTTACAAAACAGCACATCAGTACAGCACTGTCAATCAATACTGTTACAGTAACACAAACATTCTCATGGCCCTTGGCTAATGATAACTAATGAATCCCCAGGCTATTGACATACCAGCAAGCAGACTGTGGGAATACAGGAAGACACAAACAAATAACACAGAGCACTGACATCTGCTTTACATAAACGTAAAAATCCAATAGCAGGTTATATATGACCATCATTAACCCATAAGATTTATACTTTTAGCACATGCCAAAGGTTTTTTTTAATATAAATTAGGACAAAAAAAGAATATAATTTTAATTCGTTATCAGTTATTTACACGTTATAAGATGAGCACCCCGAACAACTACTGACCCAGAATAATTGTACAAAAAGCAGTAAAAATGATAAGTTCTTTATCAAGTAACTGCACTGTTTATTTCAGAATTATTGTTAGGTTGCATTCTGAATTGTTCCCAACTAAATGCTTAAATCCACAATTAATCAGGCTGCTTGTTTACCATATTGAGAGTAATTCTTGTTCACTTCTCATGACTATGTGGTTCACTGAGGGAAAGAATGGGCTTGCCTGTGACAGCATGAGGGCCTGGAGATTTACAATCCTCTGCGTGTCTCCATGCCACATTTCTTATTCCCAAAAGACAATAACTGTTTTATTATCATTTTAAATTGAGGCCTTTGTTTCGAACAGCAAACAGAGGCAGCATAGTGGAAAAGTAAACTGTCCGCTGCATAAAGCCTTGACGCAAACCTACAGTATCGCAAGGTGGAACAGTGCTGCAAGGGAAACGGAACGGCTGCTGAACAGTCTGTGGAGGAACTGCATCAAAACATCACCGTTTCTCCGTTCACATCGTCTTCGCTTTACTCTCCAGATTCCTACGTGGATGTTCCAGGTGACCTTTTTAAAAAGGCATCTCTGATTGCAGTTTTAGAACTGAATTTTATGTAATCAGGAGTGTATAGATTTAACCTCCCTGCAAGAATGTTAATCACTTTCCAAGAGAGATTCATCAGAAAATCAGAAGTTAGACATTTCACACTAAATTATGAAAGCTGAGAATGCTGATAAAACACTACACTACTGATAGTGACAATTTGGAAACTGTTAAATTTTAGCTGACAGTTTTAACTAAATGCTGTCTTTTTAATGCTTGAATAATAAAAAGAAGATATTTTATGTGATATACTCTGTAATTAGGCAAACATAAAAAAAAAACTAAACAATGCAGCACAAGTGATTAATGGCAATGCTCTGACTCTTTGACCAGACTGTAATGAAATTGTGTCGACTGTAAACAGACAAAAGATTGGGGGCATCAATATTCATACAACATACCAAATTACTACGAGATTTATTATACTACGGCTGTCCGTGCACTTCTTGATGAGGGAGATTCCTGTAGAGCAAGAATATGCCATCTGTCTACCTTTGCTTTTCTGATTATTACTTAACACATTCCCCAGCTCGGCCTCTTAGAAAAGCACTTAGTCAGTCAGCAGTGGACAAAGAGGCAGTGTAAGGTGGCCATCCTTTCAAAAAGATTCCAAGAGACGGATAACGGCAATGGGAAAGAAAAAATAAGGGACATTCTTTCATTTCATTTAATGACAGTTTCTTAGACGACCCACAGCCCCTTTCATTACATTACTGTGAAACAGTGATAACAGTAACAATTAAAAACCGGTTCCCATTTACACAGAAATCACTTCCCTGTACAAAGCTTTGTAAGAGCTGGAGCTGCACGACTGAAACGATATGATATGGCAAAGTGTGGAGAATAATTACTCACTTATGGTTCATTCCAATCTTTTTCACTTCATCAGCTTTTATTGGTCTAAAGGGACACACAGAAATGTCTAGAGGTGTCAAATGTCAGCTTTCTGAAAACTGCCTCTCCTTAACACCCCCCCCTCCCTCCTCAATGCACCACTCTCACCCCCCAATCAGCACACTGTGACTGTTGCTAATGTAAAACAATACATAATTTCTAAAACATACTTCACTTCAAAAAAGCACAAGCGGGGTAAATCATCCTGACTGTCCAGTAGGGTATTTCGTCTGATCCTTGGAAAGATTAAAATTTCATGGGGAAAAAGACAAACATTTATAGATAAATACATGAACAGATTCCAAGAAGCCAGCACAGGCATGTAGGCAATTTCCAGTGCATTAAGTGACTTACTGCTCTGGATACCTCACAGAAGAATTCTGGCTGTAGAAACTGGTAATTTCCCCAATCAAGACATGACAGTCAATGATAATCCCCTCTTTTGGTGTGTTTATATGCTTGAAGCACAACCCTAAATTCTAATGAGCGCTCCATGTTATTGTATATGTGAGTCTGCGAGCAAGCTGCCCATGTAACTCTGCTCTCCCTCACCTACTTCTCTGCTTTTACCTTGTATCTCAGGTCTGTCTCCCTTATTAATTTCTGAAAAGCAAGATCTAAAGTGGAAGCCTCTCCTAAAATCCCTGCATGCAGAGAACATAAAACAGCCAGTGTGGTGCATGTAGTATTTTTTTTTTCAGAGAACCGGCCTCCACCTGAAGCCCTGCTGAAATTCATTAGCTTTTATTTAAAAGAAAGGACCTGCGCACGTCTACCTGCCCTTTCTCCTCTGCTGGTAATTGTGGTTTTCGCCATGGCCTTTCTATCAGACACTGTTCATTAGGACATGGTTGTTAGAGCTGAGCAGGCCATACTGCTGGGGGGCAGGCCCTAATTAATTGCCGAGGCCATATAGAAAAACCAGCATCAAAATACAAAACAGCTCCTGGCAAAAACATCGCCAAATGATGTCCTGCATTACACCTTCTGCCCTCAGACTTTAACAATTCAAAGTTCCAGTTCAGTCATAGTGAAATGTGGGATGCATGTGTCATTTGCCAGGTCTCATTTTCTGATGCATACAAACACTCAAACACTGACTTACAGGACAATACAAATCAGCACCAATATCCTCTAGTATAAAGCATTATTTATTGCTAGGTTTCCTTACTGGCAAGCATAATATATCGCAATAAACAGCACGGCTTAGAATAAGCAATTGTCTGCTGTGTGACAAATTCTAAACATAGATCTAGCTGACAACTAATATGTCCTCCATCCTGGGGAATGACATCATCCTAACAGTCATCTTGGGTGCCCAGTCTGTCTCTGTAACTGACAAATATGACCATCAGTTCAACTATACATCCCTTCACGATGCTTCTAGAATGGTGATGGTTTGAGAGAGTGTAATTCTATTGGCTTTCCTGACAAGCAAATCTTCTAATCAGGTTTCATTGAGACTTCTCTCAGCAAGACAGCTGACATCAGGGTGCAAAAGCCAAGTTTACCAAAAAAAAAAATAAAAATAAAAAGTGAACTACAAAATAGTTGTTTGAACAACTTATTAAACTTTTGTAAAATTACAATGATATTCACAAATATCAAGAACAACAAAAAGAGAATCAGACACAGAATCAGAGTAATTTTAAAAGTTACATTTATTAACTAAAACAGAACATCTGCAGTGATAATGTTCCTATTGGCACTGACTCAGTGAGGTACCAGACAGCTACTAAGTGCTTATTCTGCAAATTTTAAATAACTTTAAAAAAAAAAGCTCATTAAATGTACAGTTTTCACAAAAAGGATTGAACATCAAGGGAATGTACGCAAATGAGTCAAACACACTTTAAACTGTCCTTGTCTGGTACACAGAGTAATCTTCAGTCACACACACCAGCTATGGCATGTGCTGCATTCCAATACTGCAGAATTCAGGATTATAACACAATGAACTTTCCAAGCAGTACAATGTTTGTCTTAGAATTAAAAAGAAATCTGGTGTAAATGCTGGTCTTAAAATTGGTATGACACGTACCAGATTATATAAACACCCAATAAAACCAGCAGAGAGAGAGCTGTCACGTTGCACTCAGTTTAACGTTCTGAATTGCAAGTTAACAAGTAGTAATTGTGACACAAAGCTCTCGTTTTCTGGTTGTCCATGCATTAATGGCATCGTATAATAGAACCACAATGCTACCACAGCCCCGTGGTTCCTGTATGCTTTGTGGACACACAATCATCAACATAAGGAAGTATGTGTCATTATTACTGTGTCGTTGCAATATTTAATGATAACACTAATAACTTTCTATATAATCATGGTCATGTTCTCAGCATGCAGTTATAACTTCTGTAACTAATTAAGAAATATGCCACGATTTTTAATCAAAAGTGGCATCACTCCCAGTAGTCTTGTAACATTAGCTTCAAATATAACACAACGTCATTTTGAAGGACACTCTGGTCTATTTTACTATAGAGCAGCATAGTTCACAGGGCCATGAAATCCCAGTGATTTGTCAGATATCTTCTCTCTTCCTATTCAAGTTGTACAAGGGCTCTGTTCTAAACACCAGGTTGGCATATAACCTACAGCAGACCCTATATTAACATCACAAGTACCTTGTTGCCAAGTCGACATAAGAAAATTCCCTCCTACTTGGTCGATAATGTCAAGAATATCATCTGGTAGCCTGGAATTAATGGAAAAAAACTGATTTTGCATTTTCCTCCTTTCTCCAATTTACATAGAACTGATTCCTCAATGTAGGTCTATAGAATAACATATTACTTGTGTTGGAGCTGAGGGGTGGATAAAACATGCATTTTAATGGCATTCAGGGCTGCTCCTTGAAAAAATTCAAGTAATATGAAAAATAAGATTTCCTTTGTGTCTCATCCAGATAGTATCTACAGTAGTGGAAAATGATATACACATACATATTGAACAGAATTAAAATTACCAAGCTAATTTTGAGACAACTGTGAATATTATTACTTTATTAGCAATATGTCTTTAAAAAAGCCAATTTATGGTGGCAGCTAGTTCATTGTTCCCATTGCAGGGAACACTTAAATACTTTATTGTGCGCATTAAAGACATGCTTCAAGTTCAGTACAATGCCATTAAAGTTCTGTTCCAACCCACTAAATCTGACCCTCAGTTAGTCTCGGTTGTGAGGATCAGAAACACAGGATTAGCACATTTCATTTCAAAGTTCCATCTAATGTTTTCTGAAGAATATGGCCTAAACCTCCTGAAAATGTATGGGATAAAGCCTCAAACATGACATTGGGCTCATGGACCAATAGGCCCACAAGGGCAAACTGACCAAAAGCCAGTGTTCCACAAAAAAAAAAAAAGATCAATTGTGTGGGGAAAAAAAAGGGTTTTCTTACCTTCATTTTCACTTTCTTTTATCATTCTTACAAGACAGGGAGAGCAGCTCTTTTGTAGATAAAAAGATAAAAGGAGTCATCAGCTGACAGGACAGAATGTGATCCTGGCAGAATCATTTACAGCGTGTCCGCCCTCACCGTGATAAGCTTCAGGCAAAGTGACGGCAAGCAGTGGCCCAATGACTGCCAGCTTCACCTCAGCTCAGCTGGAACACCCTGAGGACCACAGCCCCGCGGTTCCCCTCCCAGCTGACAGAAGTCAGCAGCTAGAACCGAGCTTCCAAATCCAAAGGGAAACGAGTGAAAGCATGCATCCTTGCGGTTGTGTGAAGGTACACAGGGTAACAGACGGCAGAGAAACACAGACCCGGATGGATATTTGCTCTATTGATCACAGAGATGAAAATATTGATTTGTTATGCTAAGAAACTAGATTAACAGAATAAACAACATCTATACACAATGCCAGTGTATTTTATTTAACAAAACCAGAGTATGAAATGAGAATTAAACAATGATTGAAATATCGTTCATTTCCCTTTAAACATGATTTTAAAGAGGGATATTGTGTCATAGCATATTAGGATTGATTTATGGGGTTGTGGGTGGAGGAAACAGCAAAATACATTAACTTAACCTCCGTAATGCACATACTAAAGGCAGTAAAAAAAAAAAAAAAAAAGCAGAAATGGCTCAATATGAGCAGCCACAGGGGAGGCCTTGGAAACAATCCTTCTGCGATGAAGTAAGCACCCTTTGACGGATGCAGGCTGAGGGGCAGGACAGTGAGGGGCGGGGCATCCCATCCATCAGGTTTCTCCCGAAAACCTCTAGCAGGCCGGCAATATGGTGCCAGGAAAAAGGAGTGGTCAGCCAGGATCCAGCATTCCTGGCAGTCAGAAATCCATCACCTTGACAATAGAACTACAGCAACCATCCGTGAAGGCAAGCATAGTGAAAACCTCCACGCCATCCATAATGATCTCCTGGCCCCCATTCCCCCACATCTAATGAAAGAGAGACATTTTCCATTTAGACATCCCTAAGCATGAGTGTCTGAATATTAATATTTGGCCAGAAATCTATGTCAGGAGAAGTAAGAATAGTGCACTCCTTGTCTCCAGCTTCAAAGCTGGGATTGTACGCTGCTCTTACTGGCCGCTGAAGTCCCGGTGGGACAACCAGTCATTCTTTTACAGTACAACGAGCAGTTCAGAACCAACACAGATATTTCCAGGGCCAAATCATGCAGAGTACGAAGATATAGGCCAGAGGCGTATAGTCTAATAGCCAAAAATGTTCCATACTGTTTTTTTTTTTTTTTTAAACGTATTCTCGTATGCTGCTAAGTGGTTCATTTTATATGTGGTATTAACGTTACAGCTTAAACAGAAAAAAAACAGTCATCTTTGTATCATCATTCCCATTCCATTCTGAACCTTTCTTTAACTTCGTAAAATCCGGCACAAGACAATTTGTTTATACTGGGAAAGGGCACAGACCTGCAGCACTACTCTTCTATGACAGCTGAGCTCTTCATTGTCCGGGTGAAGTCCTAACCCCTCGGGGGAAGGGGGCGGAACATGAGAATCAAGCAGAAAACAAATCGCTGCTACAACACCCCAGACACTCGTCAATCTTCAAGCAGGCAGAAAGAACAGGAACCTGCATTTCAGTCCACTAGTGCTGCCTCAACACAGGAAAGCCATCATTTACACCACACGAGTGTGCATTATGAGTAATCGCTCCAGGCCCCTGCATGAATGTCTCACTCACAGCTTGAGTGCACTGTGGCGTTTGTACACCTAACATACCTGTCATTCACAGAGATGCCACAGCCTGCTGGGAGCTCACTCCATGCTGTTTGCATAGAACAATGTGGTTCAATTATCTACTCGGCTCCAAAAGTATTGATAAATGTCAAAACAAACTGGTTGCAACAGACTACGGAACAGATGGCAAAATGTACTTTATTGTGACACGTAGAATAAGAGTGCGACTGCTATTATGCACCTTTTCAATGCATTCCGTACACGGAAAAAAACATGATTATATTAAATGTGTTTCATGTTACATCTAAAAGGTCCAAAATAAGCCTAACAAGTAGTGGAGGGAGAATGCCCCCCCCCCCAATAACCAAAACAGCAAAAAGACAAGCTCTGCAAAAATATTGATCTGGGGATGCCAGTAGGGAAATAAGGCTTTTTCTGTAGGCTCTAGGTTGTAAGTAACCCCAACTGTGTAGGATGAAAAGCTGCCAGCTGTAACACGAATGAAACATGTCAACGAGAAAGATACTAAAGAACAGGCCAGAGGAAGTGGTGTTAAAAAAGGGGTGATTGATGTGTAAGGGATGAAGGGAGAAGGCGCATGCAGAGCAGGGAGTGACTTCTAACTGTCCTTCTTAAACTGATGCGTGCAATCTTGTACCTTAGTTAGAATGTATTCATACAACAGGTGTGTATATACCAGCTATGAAGACAGTAACCATTACACATTTTATGGGTACGACAGAGGGAGCTTGTGAGAAAGGAGACCGAAAGATCAATAGGAACTGATCACTACGCTATAATATCACAAACTTAAACAGCTTAATGCCGCTCAAAAGGCCTCAGGAAGGTAGAACTTTCAGTTCAAATTGGCACAGGAAAATAACATGCAATTGTACTAAGATGAGTCCTCTTTCACACTATGTGTATTTCTAAATTCTGTTGGATTGCTTGTCATTTTTTTAAGGTCCAAAATTCTGTGAAATTACCACATCTCACTGAATTCCAGTATTGAGCCATCTCTCAGTCACTTACCAAAAGAACATTTTTGCTTTTCCCGGCAATATAACTACCCCCGTGGGTATGTCTTTCGAGTCTCAAGTTCAGATAAACCCATATTTTACAATAAATACTTTATTAACAATGCATTAAACGATAAAAAGGGGAAAGAAATAGTCCAGGAGTCAGAGAGAGCAGCATTCTGAAGAACAATACATGAAACCAGAAACTGCCCTGTATCTGTTTATCACTGTGCTGTAACTGATGCTTGAACTATAAAGTAATTAAGTTTAACTAACACAATTAAAGTTACAGTCACTCCATCCAGAACTGAATTTAGCTTGCAGGCGCTGCTGGAGGATGCGCTTAAAACCAACACAATTAAGCACGAAAGTTTTATTGCAAAGAATCCTCTTGCATCAGACTTGCATTAGAAATGAAAGCATGACTGTTTGGCAGCCTCATAAATAAAACACGCTGGCAGAGAGCAGTTGTGTTTCCTTGCGTCAGAGAAAAAGAGCAATGGACAGACTGCTGCTCACCGTGGGACGCTCTTATCCCTGGAGGGTGAAGTCACACCATCCATTTCTTTGGTCAGCATCCATACAATACCTGAACATCTATGTACAACTCACCCTACCACCCTCCCCAAAAAAAGAGGGGCTGGTGTGAATTTGGTGGCAGGGCGAGTACATCTGAGGGCAAATACGTCACCTTAGACAGATAACGTGTGCAATCTTTCCTCATTACAACAAAGCATTCCTTGCGACCTGACAGGGGTCAGCTCCAATTATAATCATAGGCAGATAAGCCTTGCAGCATGCCTCCATGTGCCATTTCAAAGAAAAGCAATTTACTGCAAATTCAGTGCCTCGCAGTTTGGATAATTTGCGGCATGAAAACAGGACTGCCAAAAATACCAACGTTCTTTGGTTGGGCTAAATTACAGAACACGTGAAACTGGAGTGCCACTTGCAAGTATAAAACCTGACACCAAGTAGTATACCGTGACTTAATGTGACTTCGCTAATATAACAGTTTCCAGGGTTGCCAGACTGAAAAGTCTACAACAGTACTAGCAAGGAAGATGTGACATTTCACAGGACAGAGAAAACAGGAAGAAGAAAAACGAAGAAAACCTTTTTCTGTGTTTCTGCCCCAGAGGGATGGAACATTGTGAGAGCATGTGTTACCTTTAAAGTCTCCCTGTGTGGCTGGAGTGATAGTGCTTCATGTTGTGTTGCTCGGAGTGCGTTACTGAAGCCAGTGCAGCACCTCTCCTCTCCCAGACCCCCCCATCAAAATAAAACAGATTTCCAGCTGCATATCTGTATTCATATCTTTGTGGGGACACTCTATTCATTTCTACGAGAAAAACCCTAATCCCAACAATGACAACCTTAACCCCTATGCAGCCCTAACCTTAACCATGAGTAACCAAACAAAATGCAAGACTTTTAGCATTTTTAGTTTTTTGATTGTAGTCACAGAATTTTATCAAACAGTTATTTTCCATTCCCTTGTGGGGAATGAAAAGGTGGTCCCCACAATGTCAAAATAAGATTTTATCACATGTAATATATACATGACCATGCACACATGTACAGAAATACACACACACTTTTCATATATTCTTATATTTGTGAGGACTCTCCACTCATTTTATGTGCATAACCCTAACCCTAACTACGATAAACCTAACCCTTAGCCAGTCCTAACCTTAACCACACACAACCACACAGAATACAAGACCTTTTCCAGTACCAAAACAGCACAGTTGTCACTGAGGCAACTAAAATATTGCAAATATTAGGGCAATGGGAGAGAAAGTATACAGCTGACATTAAAATTTAAACCAATATACTGAGTAGCGTATCTTTTCTCCAGAAGATTATTATGCACAGCAATGTCATGCAGGTGTACCAGACATGCTTGAATATAAAATAAATCTGGGGGACGACGTAGCAAGTTGCTGCCTACCAGTGACACATGGTACATCTGCCTTACATAAAAGGTCATAGCAGACATACATCCTGACTCCGCCATGTGGAGTCATTTACTCCCAATTAGCCAGGGCGTGCTGTGAGACAGTCAGGGGCTCGTTTGCCTGCAGATGGTCATACCCAACTGGCCTATGAAACACAGAGCTGCTGCAAAACAGCTACCCTCTCTCATCACCTGATATTTGAGAGGAAATAGATCTAATAATGTGAACAGAGCAGCTTTTAACGCTATGCCAAGGGAACATAACTTTCCAAATTAGCCTTGTCGCTAATCTCTCGGTTTCTCTTTTTAGCCCGTTGCATAAAAAAATATACATCACATTTCAGTTTTGTAACTATCTTCAAAAGGGGGGAAAAAAGAATGTTTGTGAAAAATTATTTTCTATTAAAATAATATGCATATAACTGAAGAAAGCACCTTAGCAAAAATAATCGATAAAAGTAGGATGTTAAAGCAGACCTTCGCGGCTGTTTACATTTAGATTTTCTTTTTTAAAACATACTGGCCGTCAGCTAACAGTCAAGTAAGAGTTCATCACAGACAATAACATTCACAGTGGCTGCAACATAAGCTGGCTGTTTGAACCTGGGTATGCATGTCGGCTGGCTGGCAAAGAAAGCAGTTTGCCATTCTAGGTTCAGTCAAACACAGCCATTTCTAGTGACAGGAAAATGAGAAGCACCCTTTTCTGAAATCCAAAAACACTGTGCATGAATACTTCCTGAGCACATCGCAGTTCTAAAAGCAATTAGATAAAGCTCTCTGCATGTCGGCCAGACCAACGGACCAATCCCTTCAAACCCTTGTACTGTAGCAGAAGGCTCCGTTACTAGCAAAGCTGTTACAGTGACTGAACACTTTACCACCGGTGACGAAGACCAAGCTGACTGTCCAATGAGACTGGAAACTCTATAAAATGTTCTTAACTAAGCATTCTAGCTGGGAAAGGCTCAGTGGCAGAAACATAATGGTGAGCTGCTGAAAGTAGAAAAATATCAGCCTTCATATTGTTGCTATTTGATCGTAGCATTAGAGTAATGTGATAGTTTAAAACCCAGATTCTAAATGAATAATAATAATAATAATCATTATTATTGTAATCTGAAATGAAATGAAAGGATTCATAGCCACTGTCTACAAAAGGAAAAGGTTATTCAAATGAAATCCTACTAAATTACCACAGGTCCTCAAAACTATTAAGACAACAATACATGTAAATCTGTTCCGAAAAAATTTTCAGGAAATCGTCCTTCATATGCTCTTAATGTTTTGAGTTATGGAAGATGAAAATCACAGTTATTCTTGACTATTTATTACTGTAATAATTATTAAGTGCAATTTAGATAGCTGGTAATAAGAACAGCTTGGAGTGGTGAAGTGCCCACATACTCTGATTTCTCTTTTGTAATTACAACCTGCAGGAATGTCTCACTTAAAGCATATTCAGGACTTAATGATAAATAAACTTAACTGCATGAAGAAAACAGGTTTACTTCTTTATTCATTGGTGGTTTAATTAAGACATTGACATCAGTAGCCTTAAAGTCCATTGCTGTATCGTTCTAAAAACTAATTATGTGGTCTCAATGTGCATTTAGTCTTATGTAAAACACAGAAGCACAATGGTTTGAATCTGTGAGTTTTTTTTCTTTTACAGTTACAGCGTTAAAAATAACAAGCCTATTGCACTGACAGTGAAAAATTAGCTTTAACAAGGACATAAATTGCAGAATTGTTCAGCGATTAAATACCAGTGAGAAAATGATCCAGTTTTCCCCTCTATGCTGCAGTATACTGTATATACTGTCCTGCTTTAGCTTGTCTGTTGATGCTATACAGTATACTGCATAGTATCAACAGACAAGCTAAAGCAGGACAGGAAGAGCCGTGTACATAGAAACATCTTCAGAAGCTGTAAACAGCTGAATTTAATCATAATCCTAATTTCAGATTAATGTAATAAACCAATCCTAGCTTTAAATCCATCTTGCAGGCTTGCCTCAATTACAAAACCACTTCCACATATTTTCATTGTCAGAACTACCATTCTGTCTCTGTTGCCAGATAAAAGCCACAAGTTGTACTGTCAGTTTTAAAGCTTTCATTGATAGACTATTTTGTACTGTTCAATTTTGACAATGAACTGATGGAGATCTATGCAATCCAGGTCTTTACTAACAAAGATGATCCAGAATGCAATTTTACAAATATACAGATAATAGGGCTCTTAGAAAAAATGCAAGAACACTTACACTAATTCCAAAAATCATCTCTCTCTGCCAAAGAAGCATCACACTCCAGAAAATTTTCATGCTTTCAGCCCTATTACTGAATACAGCAACCAAACTTCACCGCAATAATTCTTGCTGATAAAGGCACCATTTGATTTGACACACAGACTCACGACCAACGTAGAGAATGGATGTTTGTACTGCATGTAGGACATACATCAATAAAATCTCCCCACTCCTACCAATAAAACATCAGTATTGTTCTAATAAGAAATTTAAAGTTAGAAGAAAAATCAACAAAATTGTCCAAGATGACATCTCTGAGTTAAAACATCACGCACTGAACCATGGCCATAGTTACATGCAAAGAAGCACAGCCGCATAATCAAGTCAACGTCAAAGCAAGAATTCGCAATTCTAAGACAAGACAATTGTTTGTTAGTGCCTTGGTTGAGCAACTTGGACATCTTTCCTACACAAAGAAGCCCTGACTTATGTTGAGAGTCAAGACCGATAACATCTTGTCATTAGCTCTGAATATCTGAATTTGATGCTCTGAGGTTAAAGAAGCACATAATTAGTACAGAGTTAATGACAGAATGCAGACCTATTTCGAAATAATGAGGTCACGCTATAAAGAGTTCAGATTCATGGGCCACAAACTATTGAGCGCCATTTAGTTTGTGACGGATCTATAAAACAAGGTTGTAAAAAATAAGTCTAGACTTACCTACACCTGGAGTGTTTTTTCTTTTCTTTCAAACAAACCATTGCCTTATAGTGTTTGGGCTCTTCAGCAATCTCTCCATATATTTTATGCTTTGTATTTAAAAACAAAACATTAAAGAAAGAATACTTTTTTTTTTAAGGATAAATTTCATTCCTGTTTCTAATACCCACATACCTTTTGTTTGTATGTCGCTCTACATTTATTTTCCAAAATCTGTTGTTCAATAGAAAAGCATTACATAAACAGCAAAATGAACAAGTGGCCCAGTCCATCACTGCGGTCTTAATGATGCTGAACCAGCTGTAAGGCCAAGCAGTGAAACAGCATATGCTGGCAGGATAGATACAGAGCATATCCACTTTATTTCCCTCTGAATGTCACAGTGATAAAAGATAAATTCACTTGAGTGCTGCATGTAGCAGTGTTGATGTGGACAGAAATCAATTAGTTTAACAAACTTATCGATTTATAAAATGAGCAATGAAAAGCTTCATTTATCAGTGTGGTAGCTTACTTAGCAACATACAGGTCTTCATTACTTTGATACTGACATAACCTTCACACAGAATTTCCTGAAAATGGTAGGAAAGGCTTTACCTGACTGAGCTAACCAATGAGGGAGAATTCTCCATTTGGGATGCAATGAATAGTTCCCTGTGTTGTTTTGTGCTAACCCATGGTTTCACACTGAAGGTAATACACGTTGTCTCAGTCAAAGTCGTCCAATCATATTTTAATATTAAAATTACATTTTACAAGTAAACTGTGTTGCTGTTCATTCAAAATGGACGAATCGCGATATTACCCAATTTTGGAGACGTTTTTAATTGTGAGAGATTGCGCAGTTTTCCATTTCAAAGAGTGCACAGTTGGGAAGCTCTGGAACTAACAATGAAACACTCTCTGATAACAAATATCAAGCATTTTGCAGTTTTATTTGGATGCATAAATCATAGAAGCAAATTTGAATTCAACTTGCATAACAGCTTAACTCACTGAATCTCAACCAATTTATAACAAGCTCTTGAATCTTTTTGGAATAATGTGGTGACATTTATTTCCTAAACATAAAATTATGAAATAAATAAATCACTATTAATAAAATTATGAAATAAACATATCAATATATATAATTATTATATATATTATATAATGTACATGTGTGTGCGCCCGCGTGCATGTACACACACTAAGATACACTAATACAAAGACACACACACGTATTAATTTCTTTGTGGGGACTGTCCATTCACTTCTATGGGCAAAACCCTAATCCCAACAATGACAACCGTAACCCCTGTCTAGCAGCAACCTTAACCAGAAGTAGGCAAACAAAATAAAAAATAAAAGATTTCTGACATTTTTAGTTTTTTGATTGCAGTGACAAATTTTTATAAAATTGAGCTTTCCCTTGTGGGGACTGAAAAAAAATGGTCCCCACAATGCTACAATAACAGATTATCACCACATTGTAGGGACATTTCGTCCCCACAACGTAATATGTACAGTTTAGGTGTCCCAGCATTTATACTACACTATTTTTAGAGTGGAATGCAAAAAGATGGCAATATATAAACTAGGGCTGGACAATATGACCTCAAATCAACATCACGATTAATGGAACATTTTACCTTGATTATGATTAATGAGCAATTATAATTTTTTTTTTTGCCCTCATATTTCATTGACAGGGATTGTACTGTAAATATGCTCAACTATTAAAGCTGGGATATTTTTTCTAATGAAAGACTGTATATCTATGATTTTAAAATAACTGAAGGAAACAGAGATGAACCATTCTGAGCAACTGAAATCAAAGCACAAATCTCACAAAACATCTTATGAAAAAGGTCACATTTTAGTTTTAATGTAAAAAGCAAATTCCCTAAAAAATAGAAAATAAATAGTAAATTTCTTGCAAATAAAAAAAAACGCTTATAGTGATTATGTCTGTCTGGGTGAATTTGATCAATATAAGAAGATGATCATTATAACTGATGTTTTTTCTTTTTATGTCTTAGGCAGATTACCATCTAATTGACATATGAAAGCGAATATGAAAGTTCAAACAAGGAGACCTAATGAATGCAAGCGTGTTCAATCACAGGTTTTATATAAAAAGTAAGTCTAACCCACTTCTTTGCCATTACAGCTATCTGGTACACCCACCTCCTCCCCTGCACTTCGCCTCCTGCCTAGTCGCCCAGCCAACTCTGTCAGCTTCAAAGTCAATGGAACTGACGACCAAGAGACGGGATTCAACCAAATCACTGTTCACAAACTCATTCAAATTGTTTCATGAAATAAACACTTGTGTTGAAACTATCTATTGAGGTCTCCTTGTCAACTGTCAACTGAGATCAACTTATTTACTACACAAACATAACGTAATAAAATGGACAATGTTGCTATTTACTGAATTTTCAAAAAATTGTCCCAAGCTTTTGGATCCATACAAGTGGTTTCCACTGTACTTAAAATATTGCTAATGTTGAAACTGATTGGTGGTATTACCTTCAATAGCAGAGACTTTTTTCAGTGTTTACATTTGATTTCTTTTTGTTCGGTGCCATCTTCACTATAGCCACAATGTGTCCAAACGACAGACACAGCATTTTTCTTTGGTACAACCTACTCGCATTGCTCAGTCAGCTCAGTGTTCGAGGTGTCCCCCATGTTGCTTCCATGTCGCAGACTGGGCGGGGCAGAGTCACGTGACAACACATGCAGTAGTATGTTTTTAAGTGGATCGTACTTAAACACACATAGGGGAAAGTATTAACAGTATCACCAATCAGTGTAGCTTTAGTCAAGGGCATAGGATCCTACAGGGGATATGAACCCCCCAATATTTAATTTGGCTTTATTCGAATTTTTCAGTTGTGCCTGCAGGATTCCCAAACTCTCTCCTATGCCTGGAAAAGGAATGAAAAAGCTAACAGAATAACAGTAGGGTATTCATTACTGCATTATTATCAATACATTATACAGTGCAAATAGATCCTCATATATTAAATTTGCAAAACTAAGTACATATGTATGTATGTATATGACAAACAAGTAACACAAAAACTATTATACCGATGTTTTCCTCACTAGGCAAATAAATTGTCTTCACTTTTTATTATCCTGCATTCAGGCATAAGATCCTGGGTCAATGAATGAAACAATGATTAGCAAACAATTATAATCACAAAAAAAAGAGCACTCGGATATCAAAAAACCAAATTACTCCAGGTCATGGGAAGTAGAGCACAAAATAAATTTAAATCACAAAATAACTGGAAATGCACAAATTGCACTATTTAATTCAAACATAAAGGGTTATATCCCACATTTTATAAAATCCTTACATGAGTAGAAGAAGATAAATCAAAAAAAAAAAAAAATGGCAAGAACTAACACAAAATGCAAACTGCGCCTGTTGATGCATCACTTAATTGCTTCTTGAAATAACAGGGGAGGGAATCTTTTTATGCAAAATATACCACCAGGAAGCACAGAAACACCACAGCACAGGTCTTACCCTGTTTCCACTATGCTGTTCAGAAGACATCAGACATGCTTTTAATGAATATGTACCTACTGTGCATGGCACTGCATGCTAAACACATTTGGAATATAAAAGAAAATGGGCGTTAGCAGCAGATCCTTTAAGTCCTGTAAGTTGCGAGGTTATGTCTCCATTGGATTGAATTTCTTAGTCTAGCACATCCCCCAGATGTTTGATCGGAATGACATCTGGGGAATTTGGAGGCCAAGTCAACACCATCAACTCTTTTTCATGTTCCTCAAAAATCCTGCAGAAAGAGGCTACTGCCATCACGGAATACTGTTGCCATGAATGGGTTTAGTTGGTCTGCATGTTTAGGTAGGTGGTACCTGTCAAAGTAACATCCACATGAATGCCAGGACCCAAGGTTTCCAGGCAGAACATCACCCAGAGCATCACACTGCCTCCACCAGCCCAATTCTTCCCATAGTGCATTATAGTGCCATCTCTTGCCTAGATAAACAGTGCACACGCAAGCAGCTGTCCACATTCTGCAACAGAAAACGGGACTCATCAGACCCGGCCACTTCCTTCCATTGCTCCATGGTCCAGTTCTGACGCTCACATGTCCATTGTGAGCACTTGCGGCGGTAAACAGGGGTCAGCATAGGCAATCCGACCAGTGTGCGGATACACAGCCCCAAATACTGTACACAACGTAGGCTGTGATGTCTACAAAATGCCTGCCTAATATATAAGGGCACCCTTGACAGGGGTCACTGTAACGAGATAATCAATGTTATTCATTTCACTTGTGAGTGGTTTTAATGTTATGGCTGATCAAAGTACACATACACAAATAATTTAACATTTCCTCACAAAAAATAAGCAAACACTGCAAAAGGAATCTGCTTCAGAAAAAAGGAAGAGGAAATAGGATAGTCTTCATAGAAGCATTTTTCTCAGGTCAAAACAACAGAATAGAACAAAATTTGTTTTTCCTGTTTTAACACCTGCCTTCAGTGCATTGCTCAAATAATTTATTACAAAATCCCTCCTAACATAACATTTTATACATTGCATCACATTAGAAATAAAAATAATAATGAGGGGGGGGGGGGGGGG
>JAODJW010000062.1:6171006-6185824 GCA_026777045.1 Hyperopisus bebe | reverse complement strand
TGACCCAGGCGGAGACTTGAACCCAGGTCCCAGAGGTGTGAGGCAACAGTGCTAACCACTGCACCACCATGCCACCCAAGTAAGAATAATAATATTGTAATTACAATGCATTTAAGGGAAAATAATTTTTAAAATAACAGGTATGTCATACAGTATATTAATAAGTACATCCCCCAGAGATACGGTATAACAAAGGGGGGGGGGGGGTGCCATTATCCGTAATTGTTACTGCTGAATTTCTTAATGATCCCTCTTGAGTAGGACTTGCTTTAGAAGAGATCAAGCATGACTACTGATGTTCATGTCATTACAGGTGATTTCAAAAATGGCCCTGAAATACAAACGACAGCAAAGAGAACTGAACTGAGAATCCCTATTGCGATAAAACAGCCTTGAGGAACAGTAAGCTCCATTGTGCAGCTGTTTGTGTATCAGAGTGCACATGTTCTTAAGTGCGAGGGCTTTGTCACATATCTCATCTGAACGGCAAAATGCTAGAACCAGGAGTCTGTCACTACCTGTGGCTGTCAGATCAGCTTAGATACATTATCAGCTCTGCCCGCTTGAAGCCCACTTAAAATTTTCTGGTTATTATGGGCTGCCCACCCTCCACACCCCCCACATCTGTAACAATACAGCAACAGGCAGGTTTGCACATGGGCGATTATCAAATAAGCAAGTAATGAATGAAATAAACCACCCATTTGCAATTAGTCATTGACTCTTCAGCTTTTTGACAGGCAAAACACAGTAACTGAGGAGTGATCGTACACCTCCAGGGCAAACTGACACACTTCTAAAAGCACACTATTGTCAAAAATACATCCCTGTTACATATCTGTAGTCAGTGAGGGAGCCAGATTATCATTAGGAGGCAGAAAGGGACACGCCCACTGGAGCCAAAGTGAACGGTCATGGGAGGACTGCAAAGGCATGTGGCTGCCAGGGACAGGTACGGGTCACGGCTGTAAAAAAGACACGACACACAACCCACTATAAAAGCTGTATCGGAAAAAGAGAGGGGGGGCGGGGGCCGTAAAATTGAAAGAAAAAAATAGAGCAACAACTCAAAGCACAAATTACTAAATAAGTGCATGCATTTGCATATTAATATTTTTATGGTGCAGAAAACTGTACAAGTACTATACAAAAGAAATAATGGAATAATGGAACATTAATGATTAAAAATAAAATTAATTTGATGACTTATGATGAGAAATGTGCACTTCCAAGCAATTCCAACATAAAGCAATGAAGTTCGACTTTCAAAACACTTCAAAAGTTCCCTCTCTCTGGTTTCACAGGGGCCAAAGCATGCATGCACAATCATGATCATGGAATCAGTTACCTATCCATTAATAGCAAGTTGACTTCCATTGCAATACAACGAGCAGGTTCTGATTACGAGAGAAGCACTTAAAAAGATAATCACCTCACTGAAGCACTTTGGCCTGAGTGTTCCAAAGATGGCTCTGTATAATTGTATTATTGGGTTTTATTTGTTTTCATCCATTTCATCTTGAATGGCTGATTTACCTTGACCGAAATGTTATGAAATAAAAAAATATACATTAATATTTGCATGTTGAATTAGAAGAAAAACAAACCTTAGCTGTTACATCCATTAAAGTGCACACAAGGCATCTGTTTCAAAACCATAATGAATGACTTAATAGGCACGCACAGACAATCACACACACACACACACACACACCACTGCATTCTAGATTGTTCTCTATCCATTTCTCAAACCTGCGTGTCTAAAGACTGTATGCCAGGGAGGAATATGAGAGAACACAAAGGCGATCTGGGAGGGAGCCAGCAGGCAAGGCCCTGCTCTGAACAGGAAATCACTTTCCCCCACCCAGATGTTGCATGTTATTTTGGCACCATGTTCCCATAACCGTGTTGACAAACAGCTGCATTTGTATAGTACATTTTTCTGATAGTTAAGCATGAACCACACACAGACACTCATAAAAGGTTTGTAAATTATTAATTTCAGAGCCTGCCAATCACTGTGAAAAATTTGCATAAATAAATACCAGCACACACACAGTTTATAGAAAGTCCTTTCCTAAGACCGAACTATAACCAAACACAAAGTGAATCAATCAGCCTTAAATGACATGGACTTCTTTACATAAATCAATATAAAGCTTCTCTAAACTAAAACGCTCTCTTCAATTTTCCCTGCAACAAGGGATTTCATTCTGATGCAAACAAACAATCTCATGTCAGTGTATCTGCCTGATACTGATACTAAATTAATCCATCTTTAAACTCAAATAAAGTTTCTTCTTAATTAGTGGGTTGATTTCTTAAGAAGGAATAGACTTCATTGGATTCTGCAGAACAAAAACCATCATTATGTTTAAAAGCATTTCATTTTTATTTTTTATTTTGTGTAGCAAGAAACACCAACTTTGTGTGCCTTGTTTGTACCATCTAAATATGACTGATGATTCATATTTTGGAACCTGAGCATAGGTCATTTAGTAGAGGGACCATATGGGCTCGAACATAAGATGACCCCGATTATAAGATGGCCCCTACTTTTTGGCAACTATTTTGAGAAAAAAGTTTTTGGAATACCAAGTCTTACCTTTATAAAGAAAAATCATTTATTTTATTTTAAAACAACATAAAATAAGTTAACCAGCAACCACAGCATAAAAAGCAACCATAAGCAACAATAATAATATTGTGTTTAATAATACTGTGTGTATTAAACAGCAAACATTCCAAAAAAACAAATGTATTATGGGGGGGGTATCTAATAGCCTTATCTCACTTATTATTATGTACATCCACTTGTTTACTTTGTTCTTTACAGTTCCTTGTGAGGAAAAAATGGCTACAAATTCCACAATTCTTGAAAGCTCAGAATGTTTTCGATGCAGCAGATCCACATGAAGAGGGTAAAAAAAAATGCATTGCAGAGAAAGGTTGAGCCATATTAATAAATGATATGACAGCTCTTTTTAAATGAATGCCACTGTCGTTATTAACAGCCACTGTCGGTTTAATACTAGCAGCAGCACAGCCAGGGAAGCCGACGATTTACACGACACTCAGGGATACAAACTAAACACACGCATTGCCAGAGCTGCCAACTCTACTGCATCTGCCGTAATATTCATGCTTTCAGACTCTCATGCGCATACAAGAAATCTTACGACAAATCTGTATTACAGTAACTCAAACCACTCGTTACCAATATTTGGCACCATCCCTTTTTTGTCTAAACCCCGAATACCACTTTCTCAAACATATTTTGTCTGAGAAAATAATGTTGTCTTACATTCGGGTCAACATGGTATTGCAAAATGAAGATTTACACTTCTTACTTTTTGGCATTAATCACCAGGCATATGAGAACTCATTTCTGTCTAAAAAGGCCATGCTGTTCTGCGTGAAATCTGAATTCAGCTGTGATTTTCAGTGGAGCAAAAATGTTAACTTGTTGCTTGGTCGATTTTGAAGCATGCTTTTATTCTGCCCATGAAAGTCAGAGCAAGTATATCATACCTCATATCTTTCTCCTAGCAAAAGTTTATCCCATAAAATGCCCCTCTATGGGTGAAAGTTCAGAGGGCAAAGAGCATCAGTTTAATCACAAAATATTTCACTTGCTTGTAACTGACAAGAAAAGAAACACTAAAACGTGTGGTCCCATAAAGATCTCAGGCAAGTCGTATATTTGAAGATGAGCTGCATTGTTTCTCACGGTGCTTTTTTGACCTTGCACTGACACTCTGCAAGAAACCACAAGGTATAGAGGTAGCTAAAGGATCTCGACCAAACAAAAAGCTCTCTGGGTGGCAGGTGTGGATTCATATTCAAGTGACATCATTTTTTCTCCACCGGAGAACAATGAGTGTCTGGAATCTTAGTCTGGGACTTTCTGGAACCTTAAGGGAAGCGGGTATGTGTGTGGAGCCATGGATTATGTGCTTCTAATTGGCTGAGCAAACTTGCTATAGCTTCCTCCACAATCATAACACCTCATCAAGGCCAAGCAATGGTTTTAATAGACTACTGACTTTTACATGTTCCACCTGGTCTATAAGGCACCTCACAAAGCAGAAGTGAAGCATGAAAGAATTGCATCTCTCTAGGGGGTAATGGCCCCCATATATGAAGTACATACTGGGTACACAGAAAGTCCGGGGTGTGGAATAAGGAGACTGCTGGGATGAAAAAAACTTAACTGCTAACACAAATATTAGCAGTGCATAAAAGAATCAACCTTTGTTGAGACTTGAGGCAAGCACATCGATAAGCTGAAACAGGCATTGACAAAGAGAACATTTTAGTTTCATCAGATACCTTCGCTCAAAGTAATTAGCTGCTCTCATTAGAACTACACTGTAAACCCGGAACAGCCATAAAAAATAGCCCAGATGAACTGAAAACCCCGACCCAGGCACATATAGGACATTACCATTTTAGTGTAACAGCTTGTTCCCTCTAGAATAGAGCAAAACTCAGGAGGGATGTAGAAGTCTACAGCATGTGGTTGGATTATGATTGAATTCCAGATTTGGTTATTCAGAGCTGACAGCAAAATCGTAATTTTAATTAGATGAATCAACCCCAGCAATGTATGTCATTGCTAATGATTTGGGAGGTATGGGTCACAGTCTGTCTGATTTTCTTTCTCTTTCTGATTTGTCCTTGATTCTGCTTGATATTTCATTACATTTTCAGAAATTGTGTTTTATGACTTCATTTAAATTTCCAAAAGATCGGTTTCAAAGACTTGAAAATGGAAATTTTCTTAAAACAGGGATCTGGAGCTTTTAATAATTGGCAGCTATGTTCATTCTTGGAAGCCAGTAATGAACAGAAATGAAATGCGAAACATTACCTTTCATTCGAATAAATTGTTTTAAATGTCCATGAAAATTGATAGGCAGCCAATGCCCATTTCACAGCACATTTGGCTGACCCCAAATTAAATACTGTTAAACATAAAACTATGAACTTTTTATTATTTTTTTTTTATTCAATCACATTAATCTTCATACCGAAGGCAACCCTGACGGCTCACCTATGCCCATTTTGCAATAGAGTGATGTGAGGCTGTGGCAGTTCAGCTGGATGAAACAGCAACAATGAAGCACTATAGGAAGACACCCTTAAACAAGGATCATTTACCCTACTGATGTCCAATCAAACACAAAGGTGAAAAAAAAAAATCTGGCCTACCCATAACGACAGCTACTTTCCAATTCCTCTTTTCCCAGACCATACCTAACTGTAGAAGTGCCACTAGCCATTCTTCATCGTACTACAATAAACTATGAAGAATAACTGCAGTAAGGCAGCAAATGGCTTTCCACCTCCGGTTTGCACAGAATATCATCTATACTCATAACATACATCTGAAAGCTAGCAGTGACAGGCAGACCAGCACGGTGTCAGTCATAATCACAGGCCCTTCGCATGATCAATAAAACACGGAGATATCGGCACTTTGAGAGGGACTATGGCGAATGCGCCAGTATGTGCCAATTTTAATGGCAATTACCATAAAGTACTGCACAGATTAGGAAAAGAAATAATGTAACAGCTGATTGATGTTACAGTTGTTCAGACACAATCCATTTTGCAAGGTGCCAGACTGTGCACATGCATTCCCTGGATGTCCCACGAATGGGCCGTCTCGGAAAAAGTGGGCTGGTTGAATACTTTCAAGTTCAAGACGCATGTTATTCAGACTTCCGGCTGACTTGATGAGATCCGTCGTAATAAAGGCGTGTGAGCAACCGCAAGGCCAAAGAATAAATACAAGAATAAACCACATGTTAAACCCAAGAGCTCATGCAAAGCATTATGGGGGAACAGGAGAGAATAGCATGTGTCTGCCAGAAGGGTTACTGTGGGCATTCCTTCACCTGCCCCAGGAGAACCACATACCATGCATTCCAGGCTTCCTGTATTTAATCTCTGCGGAGAGCTTCCATAAAGGAAACAAAAAGAGGGGAGGTCTGGACTGTAACTGAAACACCCCAGTGTTCAAAAGGGTATTTTTTGTTTTTATCCTCCACAGGCCCCCGTGGAAGGAGGCACCTCCTCACCCACGACGACTCACAACGGAGGAGCCTTCTGAACGTGTGAGGTCCAGGAGGAGGGTGGTGTTGGGTATCATCACTGTGAATTTGCACCCAGCCTTCTGCAACAGCTGCTGCTGGCCAAGTACGGGAGGCATAAATCCCCGAGAGCAGGCTGGCCAGACAGCAGCCAAAACCAGCAGCTGCACCAAGCACTGCGCTGTCTGGAGGCCGCAGGCCGCAGCACTAAACAACGGCGTCAGGTTCACGTGTTCATCGCCACGAGGGCACAGAGTTACATTCCTGACATGTTGATTGGCAGAACGTGGAGCTTAAACCTTCTCTCTCCGTCATCCACCCTTGGCGACCCGCAGACACAAACGCCATCTACTCTCAGCAACATACGCTCACACACACCTGTGCATTTCTCAAAAGCTATCTTTGTAATGTGCTAAAAGGCTCTAGGGACTTCCTCCCCTTTCAAAGAATGAGGTCTTTTCATACCTACAAGTCCCCCCCCTTAAAACCACCACATGTAATCACCCCCACCCCCTTGTGTTTTCATGTAGTGTTTTTTTGCTTAAATTTGGTGTCACATTCCATTCATTGGAATGTGCAGTCAATAAATAACACAGCACTATGCTCTGAAGAGCAGGGGCGGTGATTGTGCCTCACTAGGCTGAACGGCCTGCTGTGCTTGCCGGACTGGCAAGAGGAGGCAAAATCAGCAACCAAGCTGAACTACTTTGCCCCCAAGCTTCTCTCCATGCTGCCAACAAACTGGCTTAGGCCTGAACAACACCTCTGAGCAATGTAAAGTGTAACCATTTTGTTGTTGTAGTTTGTTGTCATAGAGCCTTGTTAGCCCAACAACTCGGCTGCAGCTGGAGCACAGACGCAGGACTGGATTACCCATTCTGGGTTCATCCTTAGCAGCGCCTGGTGCTCGAGGAGGTACAGAGGGGTGACGGAATCGGGAGGAAATTCACTAAAAATAATTGGAAGGTCAGGTTAATAATGGCCACTTCGGCAAACGCGGACTCTTAATTGGCGCCAAGGCCATTTGTGGGGTTTTCGAGGTAAAGTGCAAGAGCATTCATTAGCTCCTTCCACACAGAACCCAGGCACCACACAATGGAAGACATACATTGTTAAGAGTCACACAGACTCCTACCGTAATAACCCCTTTTATCCCTTATAGAGGCATGCGCTGCACTATAATGAGGCATCGAAAGATACTGTCGCATCATCCCCTCAGCCGACTGGTGGAGCTAGAAATGACAGGAAGAGGGAGCGAGAGGCTAAAAAATATACATATGCAAGTACACAATGTGCTGAGCACATGCTACAGGCAAGCAGGCCATTATCATATAGAAAATGCAACCCACCATGGAGCACAAAGACAGTACATTTACTCTTTTGCCTTCAGTTTCGGTCTGTAGCTTCTGTTACAGCAATGTGAGTTGTTTACCTTTGCACTGTGCCCCTGTTATCTCCTATGGTGTGTCACAGCACTACAGTAAACTAATACCCAGAGCACACCAGAAATAAACCACAGATACCAAACTTGCAAAGCTAAAGTGACAGGATAGGAGAAATTTCTCCCAAAATTTTCTACATCCATCCGACTGGCCTAAATCTCACTTGCATGCAGCATTGCCAGATTATGGAAGGACAGCAAAGCCGTAACGTAACAAGGCCGCTACGCCAGAAACAAGCCTGTCGACTGCATGAGGACTCCCCCCGTCCTCCCCTCATCTTCCCCTCACCCTCCCGTCATCCTCATCAGCAGGAGAACGTGATCCTTCCTGATAGCAGCCATCCCATCTGGGGAAACAGGTGACGCTAATGAAGGACAGCTACATGTCCCCGGGCACAGTTACAGACAGCATTCCTATTGTGTAGCACAGCCCCTCTACTGCCACTATCCCCAAGAGGGATCAAGGCGCAAATCATGTTCCATCAGCATCAGGGTGGTCCGGACCTGCTGTCTGCTTTGATGCGATCCCAGCAGCCACCGTGCACTGGGGATTAAAACGTGGGTGAGTGTGTGTGGGGTCAGGACTCACAGAACAGGACACAACCCACCACCCTTACAAATAATCTAGAAATTACACCTTAATACACATTTATGTCAGATTTAACACAGAAAAGAAATAAAATGCTAAACGGAATAGTCTGTTTGGCAACGAATTCTAGAAGGATAACCGAAAATTGGCAAGAACAATTACTCCACAGCTAACTGATGGGCATGAAGTCATTCAGCTCTAATTGACTTCTAAATTATTAATTTGAGGCTACAAAAAAAAAAAAAAAGACGCAAGTCTGAGTTGTGGAATACAAACACCAAGGAGGCAACTTGGGAAGTGAACAGATTTCTGATGGTTTATTTTTTCCCCTTTCCTGTCCCTCTTTTCCTTTATTCAAATTTGCCCAGCCAGAGTTTTATTAAAGTGTCCCATGCAAGACACTTAGCACTGGAGGGTCACACAAGGTTAATTAGTCCATTACATTCCCCTTAGAAAGCTGCCATGGGATATTAATGAAGCAATCCAAAGGAAGGCACCACACGCCAGACGATACCCCACAGTGCCCTCGCGCCCCAGCTCTGCTGGGAGGCTTTTTGATTGAGGGTGGTGAGGGATTCCACACCACCTTCAAAGAGCTTGACAGCATATAGCTGATACCATGACAAGACAAGAATGGAAAGTTAAGTCAAAACGACGTGATGCTGGATAATTTGTACAATGAAGCCACAAAATAGGAGGGTAAAAAAAAACAGGAGGCAGGAGTGAGAGAAGTTAACCTGAAACAATGTTGGAATCTAATGACTTTTTTGTTCTCTTATGTGGTATTCTGCATGCTCTCCACACTTGACAACAGTGTGCACTGCCTCGTTAAAGCCAGTTAATTAGCAGTCACACCCGAACCGCACATAATGGGCAATCCGCTGCTGTGCGACGTCTGCGACACACGAAGCCCAATATAACTTCAAATTAACAGCACCTCTGTTAGATTGTTTTTTCCACACGTAATGTCTTGTTATTGGTTCCATTAAAAGAATGATGGTCTGACGCCATCTATTTTGCTGGCCAGACAGGGTGCTGCATTTAAATGTGGCAGAACCAACAAAATGTTACCCACACTGTTATAAATAACAATAAGTGCATCTCAAATCAATTTACAGCCATGGCAAGTTATCTTAGGAAAATGTCAAAAAATGTCAGCCAAAGAGTTTCTGAATTAAAGACATGTGCCTCTGGCTTTTAATTTTTAATGCTTGATGATTTACATTAAAATGGAAATATTTTCACATTTCTCCTTCATAAAATAGCAGAGGCTGTCATTTTCACTTCGGAAGGGGTTAACATTCTCAAAGTGTGCCCCTGTGGTAATGCATAAATGGTATTTAGCACCACACTGTTTGTCTCCGGTGACAGCACTATGAGTGCGTCCTTCGAGGCAGGTATCTTGTGAATTAATCTGCAGTGTCCTTGCAAGTCCAAGACCTACATGTGAGGTCACAGCGATTATGAGAGACGCGTAATGCACTGAACCCGTACTGGAAGCCCACCTACTTCCATATATAGTCAGCAACCCACTAGCTAGATTTATATTTATCGGACTGTCAAAGATAATTATATATAGATCTAAGAAAAAACACAGGACTTTGAAAGTCTGCGGGCGAACATTTTACAAACTTCTGGATTTCAATTTGCAATCAGAGAAAATTCCTGCAGCAGAAAACAATTCTGAAATCGTTGTTGTTAAGTATGCCAAGAGACTCAGGAGGGGAATTTTGCAGACGTCACACTCTGGCCCATTTAAGGGTGAACACAGATAGCTGGCACACTCGCTTGCCCCAGGTGTTTGGCAGGGTTCTTCCGCCAAGCCGTCATCATTAAGAAATGTTTCTTTCAAGCGGTTTCCCCAGTGCAGCCTTTTGATCATCCTGGAAGTCCTGTGTCCCCCTGCAGACAACCTCTGCTAGCAGACTGTAATAAAGCATTTCACAGGTGTCATATAGCACTCTGCAAAGTGCGCTTCCATTAGAATAGCATGTCAAAAGAATGGCCGGCTCCTCTTCACGGGCATGATGAAGAACAATGCTCTTAACTGTCATTTAACCTCTAACTTTATCCTGCATTTAATGTTGAGATGAACAACGTGTGCCTACGTCGCAGAGCTCTCCACAGACCAGCAGACCACCAGCTGTTTTGTATGTATTGCACCGCGGTGATCAAATTTCCATCTGCTTCTAGCTGTTAATTGAACAAAATCGATGACGATCCCTTGGGTGACAATGAAGTTACACAGGAGGAAATGGTAAAAATAACGGATGGTATAAAGGAGCTGGGCAGCCCAGACGCCTGCCTCCATGCTCATCCATGGGGCTGTGTCCCCCCCCACCAGTCTGACAGCGTCGTCTGCTACACTCCCATCAGAGCTGTTCCAAAGCCACCACACCGCTGCATGGAAAACACAGGATTAATAACTTCTGTGTAATGAGAAAAAAGCTCCAGTTAAGATTGTGGCCTCAAGGAATTACAATCATTTTCACCCAATTACTTATTATTGTGAATGGCTCAATATGCATGTACTGTATTATGAATGCAACAATATAATCTATTCGGTAATACATACAGCAGTTAATTCCCCTTTGAAGAAGCTTATAGTATTTACAGCACAATGTATCGAGGCATAAGCAGACACTAACAAACGCAGCGATGGCTGTTGGCTTGTATTTTGTTAAAAGTGAGGCTTTTCCGGTATCCAGCTCTCGCCTTTATCCCACGGCAGCCGTCCCTGTCACTGCGGATACCAGCATATTTATGCGAGGTATTAGGTAGTCCTGCTCCTCCACTCAGACACTTGCGCGGCTAAGTGGGGCCCTGCGTGTCATGGATGAATTATGCATGCTAGAGTGCCGCGCCAGAGTGCTTGGAGCACTTGAGCAATCATAGCAGAGACGATTGAAAAGACAATACCCATCCAGGTCGATTATCAGGCTGCGGGAAGGGCTGATGCAATCCCTACTCCACTCCCCAGCACCTTCTCCTGGCTGTCGTGAATGGGGGGCGGGGGGGGAGATACTAAGAAATCCACCACAGCCCCTCCACCTTGATGGCTCATATTTCCAACCAAATTTACACAAGTGGCAGCAACAGTCATGAGGTGCGTTTATCGGGGGAACGACGGTAATGCACAAGGAGTTTCTCCATCATGACCTGGAAAGCTGAGGGTGTGGGACAAACATGAGGATAAAGAAACACGAACCACCATTAATGCCTTGCTGCTGAAAGGCGTCTCCACATCCCACCTTTTCATCAGTGCTGGCCCAACATTATTCATGACTTCTTTAGCCAAAGCAATTCATATATTTTTTTTCTTCTTCTCTCCCCCACATTCATAAATTTAAAAAGGCACCACAGGCTCCTGAAGAGCTTATAATGTTTACTGGACACCTCCCAAAACAAAAGTTTAAGGTTAGCAGTGTAAAAACTGTCTGCCCAAGATAAACTTTGTGCATATCAAAAACGTACTATAATTCATCGCCTCCTGAAAATAGGTGGATGCAATGAGGACATCTGGCCAAGCTAACATCACATACCAATTTTAGCTGTTTGATTTCTATTTATTCCGTGTTTCTTTTCCATGTCAAACAGCACTTCCTGACCTAAATACTACAGAAGGAATCGTAAATGCAGCATTTAATCACTCAGCACTTTGCTGATAAGTCCACAAATATGTATATTTTGTGGACCCCATTAAAAATGGACTACTGCTAAAAAGGCATTTTTCCTCCCACGTCTGTATTCTGGGCCATATGCTCAGATGGTTTAGAGGGGGTGGCAGATCGGCAGTCCCACACCACATGCCTGTAACACCAGAAACGTCCCTGAGCTGCCGTCGGTGCGATCCTTGTGATACAGATGTAACACATCCGCAAGTCAGGCTTTGTCACGGCGTGTGACTGGAGATCCATCAATCCGAGACTCTGCCGGAGATCATCAGCTCTGCTTGTGCTACCGGATAACACCGGCATGCATCGTTGCGTGCTGCAAAATACTACGTTCTTTGCACGACTGTGGGAGCGACATCTCATCATTGCCACAGTCCACTGACTGTGCCATATCCTGCGGTATCCAAGGAACAGTGAAAATACTGACTAATAATATCCAGGAACATTAAAGGGGATCCTCTGGCACTGTATTGTGGCTGCAGGGTGGTATGCTGATATTCTGAAGAGCATATTTAGGCCCTACAGCAGTCCAATGCCAGGGTTACGACACTGATTATTTGCAAGGATCATCTGCAGCTCATCTTTTTAAGCAGAAGGGGCTAATCTCTAAGACTATTTGACTTCTTGCAGTGTCATTAGACTTGTGCTTAGTATGTATAAATACAGGAGAGAGAGAGATTTACACTACCAGTCAAAAGGTTTTGCACAAACTGAGATTTGTACCTTTATTGGCAAGAAAATGTCATATCTTTGATTCATCAAAGCAACCTCCTTTAGCAATTATAACAGCAGATAAAACTCAAGGCATTTCTTTTTACAAGGAACATTGAATACTCCTCATGGGATGTCAGACATGCACTGTTACATACTCTTCCCATGTTATAAAGGAAACTTGTTTTATTTGACTTTATTTGATTATTTTCATTTATAGTTGTTCACTCGACTTTATGCTTAACAAGAATAAAAAAAATTGCAGTTTATGAAATAAATTGAAAAGTGGTGTACAAATCCTGTGGTGTGCAAAAACCTTTGCCTGGTAGTGTACATTTTAAGTAAATCAAATTACCCTTTAAATTATGTTATCAAAAGGTTTGTACAAAGTTTCTTATAAATTTTATAAGTCCAAAAAATGGCAGTCACTAAGGTAAATCCTTTCTGATTTGCCTTAAGGTATATCTGTAAAAGGCTTAACCACTACACCATCTACAGGCAGAAAAAGGAACACTCCATGCATCCTTTCACCCAACCATTGGCATATCTAGTGCGGGGTCCTTTAGTGAGCCATGCCCTTGCACTATGGGGGACAGCGGAGTATCAGTTGGTATATGCAAACGCCACACACAGCAGTTGGTATATGCAAACGCCACACACAGCAGTTGGTATATGCAACGCCACACACAGCAGAGGTAACATTTGAATCAGCAAACCTGGGGCTGTGAGACAAGTGTTAAGCCGCTTTGAAATTTTTTTATTCTGCTCTCTGTACCTTTAAATTGCTTTAGTCTAATTCCGACTTCCTATCAGAGATGGCTCTTTCTCTCAAAGCACATGACACACAATATATACCCAGGGAAGGTGGTGTAAGTGCTGGCTGATTACTGGGGAGAGTGAAAATGATTTGGTTATTTGTTGAAATGGACAATGTGGCCTTGTGGTGCCTCTCCGTCGGTGTGAATGCTGGCGATGCACTGCCCATTACACTTTATTGGGAGCCATATGTGCTTTTATTAGACAGTTAATAGTGTTTAAGGACAGGAGTGCCAGTAGAAAATCAGCAGCATTATGCAGGGTACTAAACCTGAAATGACTCATGGGAACGACGGCGAGATGCATCACAGCATTGGGACGCCACATCAGGAAACTACGGCCATATTTGCTTTTGGTGTGAAACAGGTGGATTAAGGTTTCTCTATTATACATATATATATAACATATAATCGGTACACCAGCTCCATACCGATATTTAAATACTGCATAATGTATTGCAAGTTGATTCTATAGAGAATTAACAAAAGTTCAATTCCAGTGTTCAATGTAATAATTAAACCCAAAATCTGAATCTAAAACCGGCATCCACTTTCTAAATACCTCTTTTCCCACATTTTTTTAAGAAAAAAATGTAAAGGCAATGCAATAATAAAGTAAACAACACTTCACACAAGCGTCATAAACACTTTTCTCCATCCACCTGAAATAACAGGACACAGCACAGAGTGCCTATGGGTTAAAGTAAATCAATAAATCTAAAATAAACTATTGACAAGTGTCTGAGCATGAAAGCCACAGACCAAGATTACCATCGGTCAAGGTCCTTGAGCTCAGGACTAAAATGTGTCACCCGTGTAGTTTGCTACCCTCCTACCCTACGGATCTCTGCCTCAGAAAGCAGAGTGTCTGCCACAGCAGCACTACTCATTCCCCAATCTGCAATGAGGTAAGATATTTAAACGATATTAAATCTTCCACTGAGAACACAGGCAGCCATCCTGCCAGGTTCGCCAAATCGAATGGGAGCATGATGTATTGCCCACATCTGTTGATGCAAGGCCCGAATGTTAAATGAACTTGTTTTGTCAATCGGCATGAAATCCATCTCGCTAAAGGTATCAGCTCCTCCTTCTGGCACCCAAATTTAGATTAGGACAAGCCCTTTATCTAAACAAAAATGCTTGTTGTTTTCCAATTAGATGAGATTAACCCATCTGCGGCACAGAATGACTCACAATCACTGAAATGTCTCTGGCAACCCATTTCGGCCAGTTTTGGTGCGTTCCATTTGCCCTCGGATTCCGAGTTTTGAAGCCGGAAGTGATGACATGCGCAATCCCATTTCTCGGAGATCCGATATTTCTATCTCAGAACACCACAGAGGATCCCAAGTTCAGAATCCAAGACGGCTGTGCCTTTTATCAACAGAAGGGAAAGTTGTAGTTTTATATTGTTTAAGCACTACTTCTCATTTGTGGCTCATTAAATTGGTCACACACACTATACTGTCCAACTTATCTGTGGACGT
>JAODJW010000062.1:6149524-6170906 GCA_026777045.1 Hyperopisus bebe | reverse complement strand
ATTAATCGAAATTAATCCACAGCAACCCTGTGATTAATCTGATTAAAAATTTTAATCGTTTGACAGCACTAATATATTTCTAAAATTATTGTATTTAGTCTTTGCATTTGTTGTATTAAGTTAGTGTACAGCACTAGGGCATCCCTTCCGTAACACTGACCAGTCTCACCTAAGGTCTGCTTTGCAGCACTAGTGATATGACGATGTGGAACTCTCTGCTCTGGAAAGGGGGTGCACAGGGGTGGGAACAATTGGAAAAGCTGGGCCGTGGGAACAAGAAAGCAATTCTGACACCTTCAAAGAATATCCCCCCCCTCCCCGCCAAATTAAGCCTGCGGTATGTTTCTTGCTTAGCTCTGACCTTCCCACACACCCTCCTGATATATCACTGCTTTTCAGGGTCACACCGACACTCTGCTATAACGTTACCGCCACCCGGACGGCACATTTCCAGCACCCCACTGATTTTCACCAACACTGGACAGGTTTTATTTATTTAGTGTTTTTTTTTACTTTTGCACTTAACTGCTGCTATTTATAAACTAGCTGACCTTCCCTGCCCATCAGCCCCACTCACTCCGGAAGTCCTTTCTCCCAGTATCTTCCATGATAGATGACCACTCTCCACCATCCTGACAGGCAGGCAGCTGATGCCACATAATTACAGCATCACCGTTTAGGCAAAATGACTAAATTACGCGGGCCCTCCAGAGGCCAGGCAAAGAGACAGCCCAGCGGGTCTAGGAAACACAAACAGCCCTGAGAAGGGGGCACAAAAACAGCTTGGGTTTTTAAAACCCACACTTGTCAATAATGCCTTGTTTTTAAACCTCCACCTCACTTGAAGCGATTAGATCAGCTTTGCAGAAATAACTCATGATTACTTACTAGTAGACAACGCTCTTGCTCTCTAGATACAGCATATTACACAACAAAAGCTTTTTTAAAAAATAATTTCCACTGAACTTTGTAAAAGAAATGTAGTGTGTTTTACTCCCCAAACACTATTATTCACCATAAGAGGTATGTTATATTCATGTACTTCATGCGATCACATTCATTCCATGCCTACTATTGTTGCAACGTCACATTGGCACTACATGAAAAACCACAAATTATATGCAACTTTTATCAAAACTCCAAAAGATATGGAAGTCAAAACAAAAACTTCCAGTTTGTTTCCTTGTTTAAAGCTGACCTTAAAGTTGATAAAAATTTGTTTTGTAGGGACACAAAACCAATATCGGTTTTGATGTTTCGGATACATTTTTGTGAACAAAATTTTTCCCCAAATAAGGAAAGAAGCTGTACGCACACGGACAGGAATCTGTGTGCACTGACAGTAACTCTGACTGAACCAGTCAACAGGTAGAATGATTCACGTCACTTGCAACCGATCGACTGCTTTGCTCTCTGGCTGTTCAGGACTCTGCGGACCACTTTTTTCATGCCTTTTCTTCCCACATTTGCTGCCAGGCCATTCTCATTTCCCAGCATTCCTCACACACCTGTAAGCTATTCAGGTGATTAATGATGCTCCCTGGAGTAAAGATGTGGCAGTGTCCATATCTGCTTTATCGGCACTGCCCTTAAAATTATTTATGCATGAGTTGGACTGGAGGCTTACACAGGGCTCAAACATACTTATTAAAAGTCGTGCAACTTTACCATTAGTTTAGTAAATGGTGAATGTGTGCAAAGCCACACACCTTCAACAAAAAAGTATACAGGCACACTCTGATCTGTAATTCCCCAGCATAATTACTTTATTAATAAAAAAGATTGTTCAAATGGAAGTTCAATTAACTATTCACAAGCTATGAGAGTCAGACATTCGTGCCACATAAAAGACAAAAGAGAAATTGTATGGCTATGAGCGACATGTTTCTTTGGGGGGGGGGGAAGCAGCGTGATATATTGCTCTTTCGGCAGAGTGACGTTTATAGAGTGCTGGGTAACTGTTCACAGTCCACCATTCATTACTGCTGAGTTTTGGGGGGTTTTATTCTTCCTTTTTTGTAGTGACGGGCCCCCCAGGCAGGCCATAGGGATACAGATTGTTATCATCATATGCTAATGCCCAGATGAGTCACATGAAATAGAACAAGCAGATTCATGTTTCCCTGCTGCAACAATGTAACTGCATGTAAGGCTGGTTACTTTAACCCATCATTTCAATTTTTTGCGCTCTCAGCAAATGAAATTCAATGTAAAGCATTAAAAAAAATTCAAATAAAAAAGCGCGGGCCTAGTGCCATCTGGACCTCAGTGGCTACAGCCCTGAGTTCCTCTTACTGTGGGCAAGCTGGTGTCTTGGATGAGGAAAGGCAGCTTCAGTTCCTAATGGTCCGGTATATATTTTTTAAATGTGCTTGTTAATGCTTTTCAGAAAGGAGACTACTGCCACCGGTTGTAAGCATGAATGCTTATGCTGCAATAAAGCAGTGAGAGAAATATGGTGAACATACGAACCGTAAATCCACTGCATATAAATGTCCTACACAACAAGGCTACCGTAAGTAAGGAGTATAAAGGTCTCCCATCCCTTTGAGACTGTTCCCTTTCACTGGCCCAGTAAAGTCCACTTTATAACCACCTTCTCATGTGTCTCTCGTTTGCAAAATATGCCTTTCCCTCCATTCAAACACCCAAACCCAGTTTTACACATAGAATACAGGCACTGGTCCCACTTCAGGAACATTAGTTTTTTTTTCTTTTTTGCTGTAATTTTGCTTTCCATAAAAATGTAAGCCTGCAGTTCAGCCACAAAAACGTACTTGAGCTGATGAACACTGATGGTCTTCACAGAAGGTTGTTTGCTTTCGACTTTCTGATGATCGGTAGGTCTACAGCCCAAATTGCCCAAATTATCCAAAAGAATGATGTTCATCATTTTTTTTTTTTTTTTGAACGGAGGGTAATTTCATCAGAGCTATGCATCTACACTAATAGAGGGTACTTTGCAGTGATTAATTTTTATTTGCCAAACAGAGTAAAACTAACAGACGGCACAGTCTCTCAGATTAAATAGGGCATGTGAAAGATTTTTCACGTGATCATTAGTGGGAATGTATCAAATATTAATGACCGGTATTATTCCGGCACATATTCTGTAAATATGAGGCCCTCACATCTGGCAGCAAGAAGCCATGTCGTCCTTCAGAGCAAACAGGTAGGCAGCCCTGAGTACATGCCACACTGACTATTTTCTTTCACAGATAACAGGTCGTCCACTTGCAGCAGAGTAAGTGCCTCTTGTTCACAGATTAGCAACTGTGTGACGTGATTTGAAAGCAGAAGAACGTGTAACTCTACAGAAAATGAGCTGGCTGTATCCTGACGACGGAATATTAAAAAGGGATTTAGAAGATGGGTGTTTGAGTTTTGAAAAACACAAGAAAAAAACCATTGTTTTCAAGTTTGACATTCTAATGCAACATGGGAATTTATAAACAATTTCACAATACAGGATAAAAGTACATTCTTTGTTGACATGCAGTAAACTGTACAACTGTAATCATACTCAAACTTCATATCTGACAACAAACAAAGAAAGCCTATGAGTTTAGGAGTTCACTAAATAAAAAAATAACTGGACTTAGTGATAAACTACACTTCCCTTCTGGGCAAACCATAAACTGACCTACTGCTTCATTAACATCATCATGACAAATACGATTCTGAAGCACTAAAGATGAAGGTGAAGTTAAATGTTAAATGACAGACATATTCAAATTAATTAACCATGTAATAAAGTTATGGTCATATCCAACATTTGATTTTACATCAAATAGATTTCCTCTCCCCACTGAAATGCAAGCCTTAAAGCACAGAATGTGCTGTATTTTCATACCTATCAAGTCCCATCAGTTGATCTATTACCACAAACTCAATTATTCATTCCACAATGACTGCACTTTAAGCACAAGCAAAATGGAAAAAAATCCCATTAAAATACAAACTGTTTCGCTATGACATTTCAATTTACGGTGACTTTCCCCATCTCTACGGAATTTGTTTTTATGAATAAAACAATTTGCCATATTGAATTCTACATGTGGCAGAAAAATGGGAAAGCTCCAAATCATTTTCTAACCATGTGCCAATATGGAGATGGAAGTGAGTATACAAAGGGCTGATGGGTGAAAGTGTGTGTGTGTGTGTGTGTGTGTGTGTGTGTGTGTGTGTGTGTGCGTGTGTGTGTGTGTTTCAGTGTATTTCTGTATGAGAAGCTCCTATGGCTCAGCTGTGATAACAGACACTTCTGCAGCACCTGCTCTTCCTCCCCACAGAAGGGCAGCACTGGGGTGAGGGCTTAAGGACATTGACTTGTAAGCAGAATGTTGTCCATGCTGATCCCAAGGGGCTCCCCTCTGCAGGACCACAGGACAGGTATGTGGACTAATTCATGAAAAGCCAGCCAGCAGTAGTGGTTAAAGTGCACAGCCATGTTGCTTACTGTGAAATTAAGACCAGAATAAAATGTTAATCCCCAACCAACCACACGAACAACCACTGCTCATTAAGCAGTGCTGAAATATGCATGTAGAATTTTAGGTGTTTAGATTAGTGAAATAAAGAAAATAAAAAATAATGGATTTGATGATTAATATAATGTGATCAGTAAGATTAATTATGTAAATCTCATCGGACTATGAAGTTGAGATTAAATATTCATAAAGTGTGATCCTTTTCAGTAAAGCAGATAGCAAAAACAACAAACAGGCCAGAGATCTCATTACAGGGTTAAGAATCAAATGCCCTACAAGGAGAATGCGACCTGAAGTCATCACTCGAATTATATACGGCTGCCCTTCCCATACCTAATGCCAATGCAGAGTGCTGACTGAGATGTAGTAGTGCATATTAAAATGTAACCTGTTCATGCCAAGTGGGACTAATAAAGATGAAAGTTACCACCTGCATGCATTGAGCTTCTTCTTACCTTTCACTAAATAGATTGTGAACCTTGACATAAATGAGCTGCACTTTTACAAGTACCCAGTGACACCTTGGTTTTAATAATTAAGGGTTGAGAGGAATTATTAATAAATTATAGCAATTATCCTTCTCTATATGCTGGCTAAGGGCCTATTTTGCTCATTATTGGACTTCAAAGGCCCTGTGTGATGTGGGACTGGAGGTTCTAAGTCACTTAAAACAAAGACCTGATTCACAGCCTGCTTGCAAAACAGATCTTCAACCCAAGTGTTGGTCTTGGCAGCAGTCAACGCAGGCTTCATACATAACACCAGAAATACCCACCCTGTACATCCATGTGCACGAAAAAAATGATCATTCATATTACTATGATAAAATCACAATTTCACACAATAAATAAACCACTAATCAGAAAAAGGCAGTAACTGCCAGCATTCAGTTCCTCCATAACTTCATGAAGCATCCCCAGAAACCAAAAACACAAAATAGGAACTGTAACCTAAACAATAAACTGCATAGTATATTATCTGTAGGACATTACCATTGTTTATTTCATCTGGCAAATTCTAACAACTGTAAATCCTCAAATCGGTTGCTTGGCATTTTAACGCTAAGCAGAACAGAAATAAGGAAATAAGGTTTAAGAACTGACATTCTGCCTGCATTGTGGATGAGACGGACCTTAACAGTCTTAAGTTTCACAAGCACACCAAGATTTTTAACAAGAAATTCTTTAAATAAGTACCTAATGCTGGCCGACATCAGAAATTAAGTGTTGCTTCAGCTAATGAAGAAGCTGCAGGAAGCAGTATAAATAAGAAAGTGATAAAGAGGAAAAACAAAATATCTAAGTCTCAATGTCATGTAGAGCTGGTGACTGGCATAATGCCCCTGGCTAGAGGCCATGGTGGGCCACCAATCTGATTAAGCTCAGGACTCACAGGAGACACTAATCAATCAAAGGACACACACACAGTGTAATTTAGTGACATTAGTTCATGTACAGGAAGAATCCAGAGTACCCACAGAACAGCTACTCGGCGAGCCTAAACCTTTGTGTTGCATAAAGTACGCGATATCAATATCACAGTTGCTGAATGGAATATCTGCCATATGGTAAATTTTCCACAGGTCAGAAGCTGCACAGAAAAGCAGCAAGTTGGACATATCGTTACTGTGTTTGTTACGCCTCCCCCCATGCCTCGCTTTAGCCACTCCATCCATCTATCAATCCATCCATCTCCAGTAACTGCTTGTCCTATTCAGGGTTGCAAGGGGTCCGCAACCTATCCCAGAGGCTATTGGTGCAAGGCAGGGAACCACCTATGGTGGGGTGCTGACGCAACACGGAGCACACTCACACGTCATTCACTCACACATGCACACCTAAAGGCAATCTGGTAACTCCAGTTGCTTAATAATGCTTTTCATAACGTGGGAAGAACATGCAAACTGAACACACATGGAATGCTAACCACAGCACTGCCCCACCCCCCCCTCAGCCATTCCTCACTCAGTAGTAATCTCTCACATGTAGCTGTACCTGTACACCAACATTACTTTCACCTTGAACACTGTAGCCCCCCTCTAACACACAAACAACCCAGGACAGGGGAAGCAAAGAAGAGCAGGATCAAACGGCACAGGTGCTCAAGCTCATTGACTGGCAATGATTAACGTAAGAAGGGGCACTAAGCCAAAGCACCGGCGGCCAACAAGAGTATCGATCAACCAATGAGACGGGCGCTTGAAGCAGCCAATAGGGGGTTACGGCAGTGAGACCTCGACCAGGTCAACCCCCAAAAATCAGGCCGTACAAAAAAATCCCTGCCTGTTTGTTTTCACTGACCTTGGGTAACCTAAGAAGCAGATTTTTTTTGTTTACTTGCTCCCGAATAAATGGAAAAATCTCTAAAATGTTTAAAGGATCAGCGCTGACTTATATATTAGTCGGTATTGCCTTATGTTTGTCTTACACGCCTGACCAAATTAATGTGGGGGTAGGTCTTATGTTAATTTTATAAAGTGGTTAGAATATTATAATTTATTATCCAATATTGTATCGTGAATTTTTATAAGATGAGAAAATAATTTTGATTTAGAATGCTACTGAATAGTAAAACTGAAAAAATATGCATAAAGACTGATACACAATTTCATTGTAAATGATTGTTAATGCATAAGCTGATCTTATGATCTGCCAATAAACATTTTCCCAGAACACTTAGAGTATGAAGAGAAGATGTATTAGATTATGGGGTGTACACTGAAATATTAGGATAAAGGCCATTGTTTTGTAAGAATAGCATACATCACATCCCCCAAATCCAAACCAACCATTTATAACAGCACTTCAAAGTCTTTAAATGTCACAAGGTTTACAAGTAAAATGGGAAGCTTTCCTAATTTAATCTGCTTCATGCATATGTACAAATGCATGGTATTAAACAGGCTTAATTGAAACATAAGCCAATTTAAATTTAAACAATTAATATTTAAGCAGCGACAGATTATTTTCTAAAATGCTGGATAATGGAAATCACAATTTCTTGTTTTAATTATTAAGAGCTGAGTGGAAATTATTAATAAATGATAGCAATTACCAATTGGTATAATAGAACCTAAACAGAACTGTATCTGTTATTCAAACAAAGATGTGTGACACTTTCATGCAACTGACATTCTGTCTGGTGGGAGGCTACATTTTACAGGAGCTGTACAGACACTAGAGGACTGTAATGTTAATAATAATAATAATAATAATAATAATAATAATAATAATAATAATAATTGATAGCTTATTGATCCCCATGGGGAAATTCTCTTTACGCCTTCCCCAACTTGCTCTTTGTAGGCAGAGTAAGCTGGCTGCGAAGGGCAGCCACCCGCTACGGCATCCAGGAAGTTGATTTGCATTGTGGGTAAACAGTGGTCACATAAACCCCATGAATGCAGTAGGATTTTTGCCTTATGTCTCCAAGGAATTAAAACTTTGAAAGGAGTCAATAACTTTATCTTTAACAGCCATTAATCCTTTTCAAATAAGGAAAACAGTCATTAAATGTGAGTGAGGACGGAGTATGTCATAACTTTTCAAGTGGATTTTAGGGAATTGTGAGTGGCCTGTGGCAGCTTGGGATGGCATGTGGAGATAAAAAATAAAAAATAAAAAAAACAGAAGCATGCAGGCTTGGGGATTCAGGCTCTACCAAATGCTAGATGAAACATCTCATCCACTGTGTCTGGGCAGGCAGGTCATTTCTGATAAAGGAGGCTGGTTGCCCTGGTTCAACACTTTCTTTCTGATAAAAGAAATACAGATCTACACATATATAAGTGTGAGTGTGTTAAAATGACATGCAGGTAAAGGTGTCAAATGAGTGGAACAGCCAGCAAGGAAAGCACTTTGAGAAAAGGCAGAGCTGGATCAGGGCCTCAGGCAAAAATCTATTTCTGAACAGTTCTTTTCAGTAAGTGTTTGCCTACTTTGAGAATCGTATACATTTTTCAGTGATGGATTGGGGGAAAGTGTTGTTGCTTTCTGGCAAATTAAGAAAGCAAGAACATCCACTTTGGAAAATTCTGAGTCTGTCAAGGCATTATCAGTAAACGAACCATCTGTCACCTTCTCTATCCTCTGGCACTTGAAATAAATAAATATGATGATACAGACGAAGAAAAACACTGTCACAGGAGCACACTGTCCACATATCTTAATACTGATCTATATGTACACACTGCTGAAGCAAAATTCATTTGATCCTAAGATAAAATTATCAAGTTATATTCCCACATATATAACCATGGCAACAATGGATTCGAACTGGTCTGTTTGTCTGGTTTTATCTTACTGCTGGAGGCTACACATTTTGTATTTTGAACCATCTGCACAAATACACCAAACACAGCTTGTAAGATCGTATAAATGCAAACAGCACCATTTATATGCTTGATTTTGGAGGAAAAGATTTTTACCAACTATGCTGATTCCTATTAAATCTTATTAAATTAAATTCTGTCATTACCATACTTGCATTATTATAACTTACCTGCAACTTTAACACACTATTTCAAATATTTATATGCATGAGTTAATTTTATGACATCTAATACAATCTAAAAAAGCATTTCTATTATACTAGTGAAACGTATTACCCAAAACGGAACTGATTAGCTTATTTTAAAAATATAAGATATCTTACCACAATAAAAACAACAACTAACACTGATTGCTTAGTTTCCAAAAGCACCAAAGAAGGACAAAATACCCCACTGGATATATAAGAGTAGACAGAGCTGAGAAAAACCATCCCTCTTCCTGCAGTTGAGGGAGTTTTACTTTCATGTTAAATTTTAAATAATACGCACTCTCTACAGATCTTGGCAGGAGATGTATTAAAATATGTATGCCTTAGTTTCAAATCCAGATCCGGCACACCCAGAGTACAAACCTTTCTACAGCTTAGTTTAAAGTCCATATAACTGGAGTAATGTGGACAGATGAGTTTGTACCACAGCACGAACACAATGACATCACACAAATTCTCATCAAGGTCATTGTTATTATTCCATGGTATAATCCTATGAATTTGTGAAAATGCCTAAGCTTCTTTACTCTCAACAACTGCATCAATAACAAAAATCTATTAATTCTAAAAAAGAGACAGACATATTGTTGGCACTATCCAGGAAAAAAGGAGGTATATTAAACGAAATCTTTTTTAAAAAATCCATGACAAAATTTCTTCAACATGTTACAATTGTGATCACATTCGGAAGTGGCCAACAACAATAAACAATTACCTATGCATTCCTTAAATTCACATTGTTCTAACATATAATGAAAGATACTGTTAACTGAATTTGCATTGTTCTCACACATAATCAAAGATACTGTTAACTGTTAAGATACTGTCACTCATACAATACCTCTGATTACCAATGGTACAATATATAAAAAAATAATAATCTGCATGTGATTCAAAAGAAAGCCAAAAGCAAACAAAACCAGAATTTAAGAGGGGGGGGGGGGGGGGCAGCATAAAAAAACACAAGACAGAGCAGCCCACAGCCCATAATTCCCTGGGGTTTGGGGCGCAAAGGTGACTCCTTGATAATGAAAAAAGGAGGTGAGACTAAAAATGAATAGAAACTGTCAATAGTTATACAAAACCACATCCATTTCACAGCACAAAAAAGCATGCTCACGCCTAGTCTACAGCAAGATAGATTGGCAAAAGCATGTCATATTTCTCTTACAGATTACCTTTTTCTATTAAAGTAGCAGCAAAACCGTCGTCTCTTTTAGGGATGGAAGTGATGCATAACGGAATCATTTTACAGTTTAGATAAGACATGAATGTCAGGTGAGGGGAAAGATACATGAAATACATTTAAAAGTTAAAAACCTTTTTCTCTGAAAGGCATTAAATAATGTACATAACGAACTTCTGAGCTGCCTTGAAATAATTACAACCAGCATGCTCCATAGCAGTGAACATCAGCAGTGAATCACAACTGCCCAGATGCCATGTTTGGCTGTATAAAAACAGAGGACCTCATGACCAACACTGCTGGCTGATGCACAGAACCACAGTCTGCTAACACTAGTGCTTTACTGCAAGACTTCAGGCTACAAATAGCATATAACCAGAGTTCCATCAAATATCACTTATCACAAATATAGAATAGACACATATTTCAAGAAACTACACTATTTTCAGAGTGATAACTTTTAAGATACTCAAGATCAGCAGGTCAACAATCTGCACTGGACATTACCTTAATATTGCATACAGACGGACACATATAACCATTTAGCATATTGCAACAGTACGAGCAAAATCATTTGACCTCTCTCATTCAAGTGGTTTGTCAGCCTAATAATCATTTCCTGTTCATCTGAGACTTGCAGTTACCACAAACAACTTTTGAGTCTAGAACAACATTTTGAATGCAGTGCCCATATCACAGCAATCTGTACAAGAAGAATCAAAGCTTTTTCAGATAAAAAGCCCTATCAGAATTACACTACCAAAGAATCCTGACAGCACACTGCTGACTGGTTTGACTGAACAGTACCGGATGTATGCGTGTTTTAGATGCCAATGTCTCATTTAAGGGTGATTAAGGCCGTTGTTTTTTCAGCTTTGACTAGGATGGCAATTGCAGCAAATCTCCGGAGTGACAAGGATATTAAGAATAATTGCTTCTCTCCGACTGCACCCCCCCCCCCCAGCTGTATCCACAATCACTTACCCTCTAAAGACCTCAAACCTACGCTTGCATACATGACACATGGACAGAAACATGCCTATTTAGCATGTTCTTCATACTCACACTTTGCTGGGAGGTCATAGCCACCGGTGATCTTGGCATTGCCCGTATCGCAACCATTCAGTGTATGACACTCGTCATACAGGCAGGGTCCAGAGGCTTTGTGTATGCAGCCATCCACTGGAAGAGAAGAGAGGCTGGTCAGTCCACTATTAGACAGGGATGGGTGGATGGATAGAAGGACAGATGGAACAATCGATATCGATAGATAGATTTTTACAGCAATAACTTTCAGCTGAAACATTAGTGAAGGCACCACTTTTTGTCAAATGTGTCATGAAGCAGCACTGACAAAAAAATTCTTCAAAAAACAGAATATAATATAAAGGGCAAAATACAAACAGGAGGCCTCTCAATCGCCTAACAGTTCAAGAAATATAGGAGTAATTTTCAGAGAAATGCTGAACAGATGTTTCCCATTTCCATTTATCAAGTTTAAGATCATTATACTTCTGAATTACCATAAGTGGCTTATGTGTCACATTACTGTGTTAAGTCCACCCACCCCACCCCCCGCGGCACCTTTTCCTTTTCTGACCACTAACCTGAAAGACCTTTGCAGTCTGAAAATTTCAGAGACCGCTGGGTAAACATCTCACAGACATTTCCTACTACTCTCCATTAACAGAAAATGTAATTTACATGAAATTACAATTCTGCCAAATTATGATTTCTTAATTCTCAACTTCTAATACACTTTCAAACATCCAAAATCAATCATGACATAGTTATCTACAGTAAATGTTGAAAACTGCTAAACATACTGCTTATAGTAACAGAGGTTATTCAGTTGGAAACACTCCTAAAAAAGAAAGAAAAAAAAACAACATATCAACCCCCCCACCTCATAAGGATTGCATTGCACTTTTTTTTAAGCCAGGATATTCGTAACGATGACCCATCGTGCACAACGAAACAGAGGGGTAGGAATCTAAATGATCTGTCTCCAAAAGCGGACACCCCATGAAGAGTCATACATAAAAGGTCCATGAAATATTGCAGGTTCTGTTTTTATATGTTTAGCAGAAAGCTCACTTGCCTGTGAACCTGAAACAGATCCATCTGGAAAAATGACAGAACTGCACACAAACTTCATTTCTCAATGAAAACTGTTTTTCAATACATCCCCCACACACACACAATATAATTTAAAAATTGTCTGGTTTCTCTATTTTTCTAAAAAAAAAAAAAAAAAAACTAGAAATACAATGAACAGATTTGATTTGAGATGATGATTTTATACAAAATATTATACAAAAGGAAAGTTTTACTTGCCTAGTGATAGAATCAAGGGCACATTTATTGACATATTTGCAACTGATAATAATTTGGGCTCTCATACAATGATTAAATGTTATTCTTTTCATAAATTTGAAAGGATTGTCTAGTATTTCACAAGGCAGGGTTTCCTGCTTCATTCAGTCAAGTACAGCAGCTGGATCCTAGATTTTCCTCTGCTAAAAGTTCAGCTCTATCAATCAACTTTAACGAACTGAAGGACAGAAAGTTGAGAGAGACTGATTCCAATACTCCCTTGAAAAGGTATCTAGCAATTTTCAAAAGGAACCTTTTTCCTAAGGACATTTCTGCAACTTTATAAGCAAATGCAGACAATCTTTCAGCCATTTTACCATCACCAATGTCTTACTTGATAATCAATGTATTTCACATTCTTAGTGAATTTGTGTACACGGAACTGACAACTGACAAAACAAATGCATCCGATTGACGACGCTATCCTGATACTGTGAGTTGTGATTTAAGTGGCCTCTCTTGCAGCGAGAAGTTGGCTGGTTGACAAACTCCTGTGAGAACACAACAGAAAGCTACAAAAATTAGCATGTAATATTAAAACAGTGGTACTACATACAGAAATAAAATGCAAAGGAAAAATCTGGCCAGCATTCAAATAAGGGACAATAACCAGACTTCAAAACACTACACATCAGAAAAGGTGGCAGTTTAAACAAGAGGCTGCAACATCTGAACAGCCTAAATACTGTCTGTATTGCATAGGATAGTGAATTCCAGCCACTTTTACGTATTTCCGTGCAGGATTAATAACTGTCACTGCAGTTACGCTATTTTTCAACTATGGCAGTGCGTCCTAAAACTTTAGGAAGTCAAGTGCATGGGTCACCACCACAACTGCCACTGTAAAAGCTGAATTTTAGGGTTCCTGATGGGGAAATTTTCAACCATTTAAATAAGTTATAAAAGATGAGTTTGAAATCAGGAAAGATTAAAAAATAAATATCATGATTACATTAGCCAGTATGTAATAAACATATGAGTGGTTATTAACATCAATATTATACCATATATTTTCCTTGAGTTGCCTCGCAGGCTTCACTTTCACAGGAGGGCTCTTATTCTGGGTCTACAGAAGTAGGGATGCATCTAGGCCATCTGTCATCCCTGTGTTCCTTTTTCTCTCGACAAACCCATTTCAAGACAAACCCAGGCAAGGTTATCCATCCAGGCAAAGGGGTGTGTTTTTCCCCCTCACCCACTCAGAAATAAAAATGAAAGCTTGTTGGTTTAAAAAAAAAAAAGTATCCTGACTTTTGATCAGAGATGAAATCACTGTTACTTGTTCTGTCCCCTTTTAACTCGAGGAGATGGTGAACTCCATCCACCGGATTCATAATTTCAAATTACATTTGTGACCCTGTGTGATAAAATACTTACAAAGAAACCTATTTATTAAAAATCAAAAGGCATCTATTCTGTTACTGCTACCTGAAGGCAAGTGTTTCACTGTGGATGAGATTAAGGATTAAGACAACCAGCAAGATTAAGTTGGATCATGGATTTTAGAAAGCAGGAAAAAACAATATTGCAACAGACTAGTACTCACACACATGCAAAAACCCCTGGATATGGGGAAGTTTCTAACATATCAGGTTTCCAGCCGTACCTGAAACCTCAACATGAAAAGGCATTCATATTCAGAAGGTAACTGCCATTACCTTAAGAATACAGGGCATTTATCATAAGAACGGTCAAATAATTCAAGTTCAAATGTTAAAATAAAATGGCAACAAGGTCCACCTCAAATTTTTTGCTCAATAAAGTCATGGTCACACACCATTATATTGAAAAATACTACAGCACGTTAACAACAGGTATACATGTAGTCTTAATATAATTGCGGAATACGTTAAGTTGGGTTTTTTTAATTACTATATTTTGTCAATACTGTCTGAAAGAATCTTTGCAGATCAAAAATAAATCAATGACGCAAGTAAGTCCCAGAGTGACCCAGATGCAATCTTGGCATCAATTTATTTTCTAATATAACTGGGATTTCAAAGTAATTCCCAAATGATTCTGGAGTTAAAGACTTCAGTGCGATTACACAGAAATGGGCTGTTGTCTTCATTAACTAAGTGTGGCATTTACAGTCACCTCTGTGGAGAAAGATGCTGCATTACTATGCAGATCATCGGTCTCGTCCCATGAAATCAGTCTTGCCTAAAAGTCCATGCATTTCCAAGCGGAGTCTCGTTTATTTCCCACCTTCAATATAACATGGCACTCGGGATTTAACACGGACCCGCAATCGGAAAGGAACACCTGAAAAAGCACGGGTGATCAGGCACATACATAATTAAAGTGGCACCCAACTGAAGCATTCACATCGTGTGCTTCCCGTCAGACCCCACATTCGGAGACCTCTGACTCTTTTCTCTATTACAGTCATTTACATTTTAATGACTTTTTTGTTTTTGTTTTTTTAAATACTTTGAAGCAGTTAAGGAGGAAGACTTGTCACCAGGCAGAAAAATACCATGAAGGCACTGTGGTATCTCAACCGAGCACTGGTAAACCTTAAGGACTCCTAACTGGTTAAGAGAGAGAAAGTGAAATGTCCGACTTAATATAAACTCTACATGTGTGCGTGTTAATCTTTCCAAGGAGTGGGGATGCAAAATTCCATATATATCACATCTGTACTTTATTTACATAAAAACTAAATATATTTTTGCCAATATTTGTCTGTCGTTGTAATAACTGACATCCTGCAGATGCAGAAGTAGTATAGGGAGGGTCAGTCGCGTGTAATAAATCGACCTGGGAAGCAGTGCCTGCCAGGCAAATAAATAATGTATATGCAAAACATGACACCAACGGAGTTACAACACTGGAGATTACAGCCAACAGGCTTTCCCACCGCATTGGTTTCTCATCGATGACTCACTTTTGTAGCCTGCAATGTCTTTTGCCATCGCAACATAATTCTTGGGGAAAATATCCTTTTCTGTTGCTTTGCACAAAAGTGAAATTTCATCCAATGTTTACAGCTCTCGGGTAATTTATCTACCCCTTTGGGGGGTGGTTTAAAGACTTGGGGAAAACATATTAGAAAAAGCCTCTGCTAAGGGATATACAGATGGTCATGCTAACTGGAATATCTTAAGCCACCTTCAAACCACTGCAACACCTGGGCCTTTTAAAGGGAAGCTTCCCTTCCAGCCAACATGTCAGAGCATCTGCTCCCGTCTGACTTTTCTCACCCTGGTGAAATGAATCTGCTAATCCCTCATCCATCTAAAGCTGCCTTCTCAAGCCCAGACACACGCATGCGTACAAACACAAATGCACTGTCCCAACCCCCATTTCAGGGGCTATGTGGGATAGTTTTATTCATCTTCACCCAACATTTCATCTTGAGAAGACATCCTGGTACTTCTCCCTGAAGCCTGCTCTCCTCCAGTCAGGACATCTTTGGCCTCTCCATCTATGGGGGAGTGTGAGTGGGGGGTACTCTCAGACCCTCAGGCTCTGCCTAGACCAAGGCAGCATGCAGTATCCCATGACCTAGTAAAGCTTACCATCGTTCTTTTCCAGCTAAAGCACTCCTTGATAACTTTTCCACCAGCTCTTCGCAACATTTTTCACAAAGCAAAGTGCTTCCTGGCTTCACAAAGCTAATAACCAGGAATCTTTCAGGCTAAAGCTCTTTGTTCTGCATTTATTTCACACCATATTTTGTAGAAATACCGTTAGAAGTAATTTTTCCCTCCTAATTGGTTTCTGGCACTCGGTACTTTTTCTAGTTTAGAAATCAAGCTTAAAATAAATAAATAAAAGATCAACTGGGACCAAAGGCTGAAAGCTTAAATTAAGGCAGGAGCAGGGGGACCCTTAAACTGGACAGAGCGAAAAAGCTGCAGAGGTCTTTTGTGGCCCGCAAAAGCTGCTTCGTGACATTAAACACAAACCAGTTTTGTGGCTCAGGGACTATTATTTTCGAAAAGATGTTTACGTAGAGAGGACAGTGTCTGTATTATCCAACGATGTTTTTATTTTAATGGGGGGGAAAACAGAAGTTTTTATTGATCAAATCTTAGTCATTAGGGGGAAAAAATTATTCAACTGTCAATTTCACCAACTTTGCAGCTCTCAACATAGCTTTATAGCCAACAAATTTCACTAACAGGGCTAATGATTTACATTAATCCATAATCAATCTGCTGCCAATCACATTTCTGGGTCATCAAATCTTAGCTATTAGGCAGATTGCTGCTGCTGATCTGCCATAAGATGGAAGAGATCTTCTATCACTTGAATGATGTTAGGAACTGATGAAGATGAAGCACAGCCAGAACTCCTGTGTATACTCCAACATGACAGCAATCATTATTATGCAGGACTCTAATCCCTTTGCTAACGAAGGATTAAAACAATTAGCTGTGGATGTGTCAGTCAAAAAGGATGATTCAGCTGATCAAGAATTCTGCTGCAAGGCTCCTTATTGCACCATTATTTAGACATGAAGTGGTACAAAGTGGTACAATGTGAGGCTCAAAAATATATTAATGACTTTATAAATTTGTGAAACAGCATCCATGGATATGTCCTTGCTTAATAACTATGTGTTTAGCGGTAAATCTGGATGCATGTAGCAGAAGCAGCACTTTGAGAGCTGCCAGTACTTAAAAAACCAAGGACATCCAAAGCAAAAACCTGGCTAGATGCCTTATATGTAATAACAGACATGTCTAATGAATCAGCAATACCTATTCAAACCCAGAATCAAGATTTTGTTTGAAAATACCAAAAAACTGGGTCTGGGGAAAATCACCTTGTTTGTGGCATTAAGAAGCACTGACAAAAAAAAACACACACACACACATACTGATAGCAGATTTTGGAATAGAGGTCAGACTACGGCAGGTACTTTTGCTTAAAAAGCTGAATTGCAAAACTGGAAATAAAAATACCATTCTGCTGATTTTTTTTATTTCCATTACTATCATTTCTGTTTTCCACATTATTCCACGCTAGTGAATAATTCAGGTGTCAAAGCAAAGCCGTCTTTGTCAAAGTGATCCCACAAAGTATTGCTGCCCTCATATGCCAGCCTATCTGACCCTGCAGATGCATCAGCTTCAAATGTGAATGTAGGACTATGTTAATTATTCTGCCTAATTTAACACTGAATGGCATTTAAGTAGCAAAGATCTTTAAATTGCCAGGTTAAAAGTGCAGAAGATCTCAGTGGGAAGTTCAGATCTCATTCTCCATTGACACCTATTAGTGTCTGCAAAGCACACATTTGTATTCTGGTGCCAATTGCCCGTGTCAGCCAATTCAATGACCTGAGTGTTAAGAGATCATACACTGCATGGTCAACATTTCCTCACCACCTACGGGACTAGAAAAATTATTGATTTCTTTGCAAAAATAACTGCGCTTTACCACTTTTCACAACAAAATCTGTGTTTGTTCACTGTCCACATTTTCATCAGATCCATGCACATCTCAAAATTAATACTGGCAGTAAGAAAATATGGCTTTGTTTTGAAAGAATGAGGGGAAGACATTGGTAATTCTGAAGTGGAATCAAGCAAAATTAAACTCCTCAAAGCCATTCTTTTAATACTTGCTATGCAACAAACCAGCAGCTTCTTACTCTCATTTCTTATTACTGATTTGTCTATAATGTACATTTTACACACTGCACAAACATGTACCCTCTATTCCATATCTAAAATCATTACCTACTCAAAAATTATTTTTCCCCACATACAAGCTTAAAAACTTTAAAGAATCTCTGCTTTCAAAGAAAACACTGCACTGTTCCCGAGGCAATAAGAAAAAGACCCTCCTACAGGTCAGGTTACTATAGGGTCATCTGGACTTGCAATTGTGTTCATAAAGCACGACAGCTGAGGACGGGCTGGAGCCGGACCCTTGTGGTGCCAGATGCCTGGTGAGACAGCAGTTGCACCCCTCCACCGGGCTTTGTTATTGGGGCATCCCAAACTGAGGCTCCAGTCAGGTCAACCCACTGCCTCCTGCCGTTGGGGACCAGCCCACTTTCTCCAAATCCTGCCCACCTTGTCGCACTCACACATCCAGCTCCGCCGTGATTCAGGTTCCCTGGCACCGTCACGGTCTGTGCCAGCTGACCTGGCCTCCCAGGCTTCAAGAGGCTGCTCTCCTCGCTTTCTCTCACGCACATTATCTCTCGTTGCTGTCTCACTCATTGCATGCTCTGGAACAGGGTGTCAGGTGATGAAGTGCATGAACCTACAGAGGTTCCCCCCCCCCCAAAACACAGCTGCACATGGGGCCAGGCTCTCTGTCCCTACTGCCGGGTTTCCACTGTTCTCAGAAATGCAGTGGTCACACATCCCCGTCTGCCCACATCACACTCATTCCTCACCTTCCACTTCTCACATGGCTTCGTCTTATCCATCTCCTTCCCTTGGATATGGTTATTATTGACTTGGCTCCGAGGTTACATTTCTTTTGGCACACAGAGACTACATTCCACAGCACTCCCTCAGCTCATATAAGACATAAAAATACACTACAAAAGGTTTATGTGTATTTTATATAATATGTATTATAGTTTAATAGTTTAAATCGAGAGATTTCGAGAATTACGTTTTGTAACTAAATTTTAGTAGGAAAATAGAGTATAAAAAGTCATTAATTATATTCTGTCATAGTTAATCTCCAAAACAGCTCTCACTATTGGTGTTCATCAACTGAAGAACATATTGCTATCAGTCTTTATACACTTTATTGAGAAACACAAATATAAAATGTTTCCATAAACACTTGTCAGCAAGCATCTGTCAGAAGAAACAAATGCAGGTAGTATAACGCACAAAAGGCTAACACAACAATGCAACCCAAAGGCTTATAGCCCAAATTTTAAATACGTTCAAAGTCTGACATCACACATTTACATACCAATTCAAAGGAGAAATGTAACACAATAATCATCTCATGCAAATTTGAAAAAAGCCTAATTAAGGATCAGTGACTGCAAGAACTACATTTATTCAAAGGAACAAAGGCCAGTAACATAAATGGCTATTTTAAATTAGCGCTTTCAAAGATGATAGCTCCAGAAAACTCTAACCTGGCAGCCCTATCACAAATGACCCACACAAGTTGAACTTCAGCCCCTCTAGTCTCAAAGGAGTATGGGGCACAAACAAGCCTTCAAAGGACAGCCAAGGCAAAAGTGAGGCAAAGGACATAAGACCATTGTTGAACATCGATGATTTATGAAACAACAATAATAAAACCACCAATTAAATGCATATTACCAGGGCCTACGACCATAATGGGGACTGTCAGTCTGACACAGAAGGAAGAAGTGGGGGAGGATGCAGATGGCGGGGGTGGGGTGAAACAATGGCACTTTCAGTCTGACCTTTCTCCCGGAGCTGTAATTGCAGAATTAAGAAAAACACAAGCTTGAAAAGCTAAAGGCCACTGTTTCAATGCAAGCAGAGCAGGCAGTGGTGTGCAGGCTTGCAATGAGGTGAAATCAATGTGGCCCTTTGGTAAATGCCTTAATACTTTCGCTCAGCCATACGCAGATAAGTCAATTTCCCGCCAGCTTTAAATGAACAATACAACCTCTGTCACTGATGACCTCCCTTCTGAAGCCCTTCCCTCCAACTACGTACCGAACACACTCAGCTTTCTTTGGATCCTGTCCATATGCAGCTTGCCTCTGCCTTCATTTAGTCACATGATACTAGGGAGCTATCCAGCTTTAGCACTATACATACACTATACATAATGCAAACTATTAACTGACTCCTAGATCAGATGATTTTGAGATGAACAGCCATGTTAACAATCACTATCGGTAAGTACCTGTGTGCGCTGGCGGAAGCAGCACAGGCTGTGAATATCTAACCTATCGCAAGAAAACGTTGGGCCTTACTTCTTGCCGTGGTTCTGTCATCTGAGAGAAAAATGCTTCTATTTGATCTTAATCCAGTTAAGTGAGGTGTAGTATTGCCATGCCCAATTTGTTGTCCTTAATTTCTGTTTCAAACGGAAAACAAAACAGACTTCACATGAAAACATAGATGGTTACATATATCATTGTCATACTTGCTGTTCAGAACGTGCCAGCCACTACAATTTCCAGTAACTGTAAATTAAGACTGAAACCACTTTCTCCTCAAGTACTATTTCATTAAGGGGTACTTCAAAGTCCGGCATTGGTAGCTAATGCACTGGTCGTGATAGCGGCTGAAACTTAGCTTTCGTAATTGGTTTTGCTCTTCGATTTTGCATCTTGTTTCCAGTAAAGTAAATATGAGAAAATGCAATGAAAGGGTAAATATTAGATTACAATTTGCTAAGCACTGTGGCACAGCAGGGACGTGCAGCCCAGGCATACTGGAAACTCCCCAGAAAAATGACAGGCCAAAATAGATCTATTTCAGAAAATAGCTTGGATTCTTGGACATGGTAGATCCCATCATTCTAATGCTCTCTGGCCCCATGTCTCCACAATCACCAGCACCTCCACCTGGCAATACAAACAGGAAGCTAGAAACCACTGTAAATTTGTCTTTAAAGAAGTATGCTGCCTATAAAAAATAACCCTTAAGGTTCTAATACAAATTCAGTCTAAGAATTATTTTTTCCAACAAAAAATGTTTGGGCAGTAATGCAGAACTCTGGATCACTATTCGTCATTTTATTTTTAATGGTGTGTGCGTGTGCACGTGTGTGTGTGTGTGTGCTCCTTTCGTCAGTGTCACGCCCAGCTCCGTCCGATCCTCCTGTGTGCCACGCCCACCTCGTTACCTCGTGTTAATTCCCGATTGTT
>JAODJW010000062.1:6129694-6149424 GCA_026777045.1 Hyperopisus bebe | reverse complement strand
AAACTAATAAACTCAAAGGAACTAAAAACAGGGAAACTAAGAACTAACCAAGGAAACAGAAACTAACACTGGGGAATAACAGACAGGTAAAGACACAAGCAGGGGCACAAGGAACAAAACCAAAAACCATACACAAAATCACCAGATACAATAACTAGAAATACTCAAATGAAACACCAGGGAGCAACATACAAAAACAGAGGAGACAAGATTCAAACACAGGACAAGGATCACAAGCAACCACATGCTCAACACATTGAGCCATGTGACCAGACAGGTTCAAGGGAGAACAAAGATTAACACGAAGCACGGGATGACCAGCAACGCCTGCTGGCCAAACGGGGAAGGGACACAGAGTAGGACAACAGGGGATGACCCTGAGAGGAACTGGTCAAAAACAGTGATTTGCTTAAAATATGCTGTGGCCATAATTAAGTTATACATTTGGTAGCTTGGCTAATGCTTTCATTCAAAGCAACCTAGAATATTTTGTCTACTTTTGATTTATTCATTTGGGTATTTTGCTGGATGAATTCAGGATAATTTGATTGAGGTTTAAGAGTACTGGAGAAGGGTCCCTTGAGGTTTGAGAGTACTAGAACAGGGTCCTTTCTGGGAAGCCTATGCTACCTTGTACCCCAAATAAGCAATTTTATCTATTTTCATGTGAGAAGGAGGCTAATGAGGCAATTCAACACACTCCATGACAGATGAGGATGGCATACAGTATGTAAGAGGTGCTTTTCATAGGATGCAGAAAGCTTATGAAATGTTACAATGAAAACTTCAGTTTCTGCAAAGCTGTACAATTAAGTCAGGCAAATCTGATATGTAAGATTGGCATAGGAAAATTAGACTTTTTTCCTTTCAACAATGATTTACTGGAGTTTCTTTCATTGAAACAGTTGAGAGTTGCTTCACTAATAGTGATCAGAGCTCCATATCTACTAAAGTTCTGATACCCTCATCAGACCTGTTTTCAAACATGGTTATTGATATCCATTATTTGCATGTCCTTCTGTCTTTTTCCTTTTACCTCAGTATCTCCTGCTCTCTCGGTATATCAGAGCCGTGACTAAGGGGCGAGTCTCTCGGTATGAAGATCACAAACAGTAACTTCTCCTTCACTCATGTCACTGTTGTTACTTCTGCAAAGCTGGTGAGGCTTTGCAGCATCCTGGGCACACATTTATTTTATTCTTTTCCATCCATCCATCCATCCATCCACCCATCCTCAAAACACATCAGAGTCACAGGGGGCCAGAAGCCTAATCCAGGCACAAGGAAAAGGTTCACCTTGGATGGGTTGCCAGTCCATTGTAGCGCACAAACCACTTATACACACAATGGGCCCTATTTTGCACTGCCGGAATTCATGATCCAAGGTGGCTTTGCTAGTTTTGCACCAGTGCATTCCTCATTTACCTGCCATGCACACATTTGGTCAAAATAAATGATTTTGCGCCCATTTCTTGCTCATACGGGTAGTTCATTTGAACTATAGTTTTGGGAAATACCTGTGTTGTACTTGGATAGTTTGAACTACACAAGTAGCTAATGTAGTTCACTTTTGGGGAACGGATCCCCGGTTTGCTAGACAAGCATGCCATTGTAATAGCAATCCACCGTAGCTCATGTGCCGCTGCCTTTTACAGGTGAGGTGACATGTCATTCTGATTGGTTCATTGCATGTTATGTACAAAACACACCTCTGAATAATTAAGTGTGTTAGCGCAACCTATTTGCGACTTGCGCTGGAGCAAAGTCTGGTTTTCCTGCCGTCAAAATAGCAAAATGGATTTGGACACCCCCATAAATGTTAGTTGTACCTTACACTTTACACTTTCTGTTAGATCGTCAAAATACAGGAAACTTACATGACACAGGAACAACCTGCTGATTCCATACACACAGAGCAGGGACAGAATTCTAACCCCCAAGCATGAAGTTATGAGTGCCGCCCGCTAAGACACCCTGCTATTATCTAACGTCCTGTTAGACATTATTATTTACTGTAACTGGCAGCTGATCAGTTCAACCTCATCCCCCTGAAACATTTTACTGCCACTGCCATTTTGTAAACTGTTTAATTTCAGTTGTACAGCATATCTGATAATTATCATTTTACCATATATAAAATTTTCTTTCAGAATTGATGTATTATCTGTACTAGTCATTCAAATGTATTAGGAAAGCTATATTAGAGTTATCTGTTTGCATGGGTAACCTAGATTTTTGTTTTTTTCCATAAGATACATTTCCAGAACAGAGGGAAAATAAGCTCAAGTTTCAATGTTTTTTTATGATGAAACTAGAACAAACACTATCCATTAGAAATATGTTATTATCTGACATGATTAAAAAGCAAGCATGAAAGAACAATGTAATATTTATGTTGTTTTTCATCAAAATGCAGCGGAATGATCTCCCTGTAAAATGTGGATTACATGCTCAATAAAGCCAGAGCTGCAAATAGTACATGTACAATCTAAAATAAACTACAAACAGGCAAAATGTTCAATACAATTAATCCACCATATTTTCTTACATGTAAAGCAATATCTTAAAAACCATCCTTGATTTCTGTTCTTTTTCCAAATACTGTTGAACAACAATGCTTTAAAAGCTAGCAATAAAAACACTTTTACAGGCTTAGAAAAGAAATATTTTTAACCTTTAAGCCATTCTTTAACAATCAAGCTAAGTATACTTAAGCTTAGGGAAAATGTGCTGAATAATCCACTAATAACTTTTCTTCTGTGGTTTATTAAGGTAAACCTTCGGCACTGAAGTGAAAGTTTTTCATCTGTGCAACCATTCCAAAAATATTACTTGGAATTACAGTTAAATGTGTTGTACAAGTTTGCAGTTTATGAACATAGTTTTGAACTAGTGAGTTATAACGGGGAATTGCTGCTAGCATTGTTCAGGGCGGATTCGCCCATGCAAGGAACAATGTAAGAAATTTAACTTCGGTTGAATTTTGGCTGCACTGCCTTGAGCCTCCTCTCTTTTGGGAATATCTCAGCTAACCCCCCACCCCCAGCGCCAGAGGTAGCAATTTCAGGTCCAGTAAGTAAAAATCTAGACCATCATTTACTTTCAAATAACCAATTGAGCATAAAGAGTCACAGTCACAGAGTACTCAACTGGTTGGTTGAAAGTAAATCATGGTCTGGATTTTTACTTTCTGGACCTGAAATTACCACCTCTGCCCAGCGCTCACGCTCACGGTCGACTGGTCCACTGAAATTGTTTTGCTCTCGTGCACCAAACTGTTTAGCTCTGGTTTGTAGACTTTTACAGGAAGGTTAGCCTAGCAACACTTATATCAAGCTTGTATCTTTGATGGCTCTATATACACTTATTATGTATGATAGGCTGTGCCTCACCTATATGTGGCTTTGGGCAAAAGCATCTGCCAAATAAATGAATTGAAATAGAATTTTTTTTGTTCGTTTTAAAATGATTCTAGTGTCCCAAAATTGCCTGTAGTGTATGAGCCAGGTTTGTGCTGCCGCCTCCGGGACCCTGACCAGGATATTGTCAATTCATCACCAGCGTGAAAGCATGTATTAAATTGTACATTGTACACAACAGACATTTTCACTCTGTGTGTGGAGTTTGCATGTTCTCGTCGTGTCTTGTGGCTTCCTTTGGGAGCTTCTGCTTTCCTCCTAAAGAGATACAGTTAATTCCTGTCTCTAAACTGTAAACGTGTCCTTTGTGATGGACGGCCAATCAGGGTGCTGCGTTGTGCTCAGTATGCTCAGGATCTGCTCTGTTTCCTCCTGTAAGCTTTTCCAAAAAAAGTAGATGGATGTATTGACAAGTTACTGTGCAAATACTGAGTGAGGCACTTTGAGGGAGAATAGAATATGGAGTGCCAAATTAAACGAAAATATTTCTTTATTCAAGCACGACTCTCTGTATTTACACTGTATTTTTGGTTTTGTATTAAATGAAACCTTTCCCAGATAGTATTGCAATACTGAATACTAAACACCCTGAATGAAGCAAAAGCATGATTCAATTCTAAAATTTCTAATTGGTTTAAAAATGAACCATCTTTTTTAGAAAAATATTTACATTTCATAATCAAGTTTTAAGTATGGCGAGGTTTAATATTTTAATATTAAATGTTAGATAATGTATTATTTTTGAGGCAGATGCAGTCAAATGTGTCTGACACAGAAAATAGTTTTTTTTCATTTGGCACTGTGTACCTGAAAGAAATCAATATGAATTAAATAATTCTTTGGGATCTAGCTGTACTGTAAAAAAACATTGAGATAGGAATCGTGCTCTTGCACCAGCCCCCTTTGCCTGGCAAACAGACCTTTTTCATTTCCAGTCACCTTTGGGTTATTTCTCCTTACCCCTGTCTTTCACCTTGCTGGCTATCAGAAGGTTGCTAGTTTGACTCCCATAAATGCCAGGAGAGATTCTGCTCTGTTAGGCCCTTGAGCAAGGCCCTTAATCTGCAATTATTTTGTCCTGGGTATGATGTTAATCTACATCCAGCCCTGCAAGCAGGTCCTCCAACTTCCAGGGAAAACTTGGGAGGTGGTGGCAGGATTGGCACTCCAGTCTTTGGAAAAAACTCAGACTGTTCCATTCGGACTAGTGTGGTGCTGAGGTATCACCCACCGCAAGGCTGCACTCAGGTTCTCATCCCTGAGGTGGTTCGTCGTGTGGTGGGTGTGGCGACGCGCTGTTATCAGTGCAGTCAGGGTGTGGCAACGCGTTGTAATCAATGCAGTCAGGGTGTGGCGAAGCGCTGTAATCAGTGCAGTCGGGGTGTGGCAACGCGCTTTAATCAATGCAGTCAGGGTGTGGCGACGCGCTGTAATCATTGCAGTCAGGGTGTGGCGACGCGTTGTAATCAGTGCAGTCAGGGTGTGGCGACGCACTGTAATCAGTGCAGTCAGGGTGTGGCGACGCATTGTAATCAATACTACAATGTTTTGTATATATCCATACAATACATTTAATAGCACCTCTCAATTAATTAATAGCCACACTTTTAAAGTGTTGCCATTTTTGCTCATGCTAATTTTAAATTTGATGATAAGATGAGTCCTCAGTATTCGAAAAACTGTCAGCCAACTGTTGGACAAAAATGCTATAACCTCTTCTGCCAGGAACATTCTCAGCGTTTGTAGGACATAAACTGTCCCGTGAATGTTATTGAAAGTTTTAAGTTACTGCAGAACTTTCTAATGGAACTCTATTAAATGGTTCGAGAGACTGGATTGACTGGGTCATTTAGATTGTACAGCTATTTTGACCAACCTGTGCCAACAGCAATAGCAATCTTGGGTGACAGTCAGATGAGGGTCCAAAAAATTAGGCCTCATGGAAAATGGTCACCGATTAAATCTTGAAATAGTTTTTCTGCTTTCAAGAGTGTGTCTGTTAATGGAGGTAAGGGACGACTTGACAGGGATGTCGGCGGTTTTTTGATGTACCTCAAGGGCAATATTTCTGACACTGAGATTAATTGCATTCCCTTACCATCAACCAAGTCTCCACATTACTTTCCTGCTTGGCCAATAATAATATTATATCAAGTAACCAAAAAAAAAGAAGAAAAACTGAATTTAATTGTGTCTGGCCCCTAATCAAAGGCTATACATCCCAAATGGCTGCTTAGAGGCTTGTGTTGCAGACTGGGATGATTTTCTGTTTTCTGTCTGGAGGGTATCGGTGCTTTGACAAATCAGCAGGTTAAAAAAAACACCGTAGCCTGCAAAAATAGTCCTGAAGACTGGATACTCCACTGTACAGCACAGAGCTGTGAAGTATACACAACTGGTGGGACTTAGAAAACATTAGGCAATTCAGGCAACAAAATTACTGAATATTATTAGGGTATATTTAAATAAACATTACGCTCCTTGCTCATGTAAATGGCCCTTGATTCGTATAATGATGTTGATTGGACACAGGGTGGCTGAGGTGGCTTAGTAGACAGATATTACCCAGAAGTTCCAAATAAGCTAATATAATAACCCCCCCCCCATACACACACAGAATCACTGCTAATATAATAACCACCCCCCCCCACACACACAGAATCACCGCTAATTCACAGTGACCCAAGACCATATTCATCCTCTTTACTTTTTAATTAACTGTTCATTTAGTTTTAATAGATGGGTTTCTGTACATCATCACAGACCACAAAGTACATCATTATATGGATCAAAAGGCCTGTATGCATGCAGACTTTCTTTTGAGTATACACTAGGCTTCTCTGTGACATGTAAAAATCCATTCTTGGTCAGGAATAGCGTAGGGCTCTGGTAATTTCTCACCATGATGGAGAAGATTTCTTGCCATTTCTTCACTGTCACAGATCTACCTAGATCTATCTATGTCATCAGCCAACTATACATGTTTTTGTGATTTAACTAACTCCTTTTAGCTAAACATTCATGTTAATAGCAAACAATTTCATAGACGCCTGATGACTGACTATCGATAGTTAACATTTTACGTAATGTATGTAAATATGCAAATGAAAAAAAAACAAACAACCAGATTTGTCACGCCCAGCTCCGTCCGATCCTCCTGTGTGCCACGCCCACCTCGTTACCTCGTGTTAATTCCCGATTGTTCTCACCTGTTACCTGTTATGTTCAGCTTGTCATGTGTATTTAGTCCTCGTCTGAGTCAGTCTTCCCCAGACTTGTCATTGATGTCTAATGTCTGATGTTTGCTGTCGTCCGACCCCGTCTTACTGCCCGTTTCCCGAATAAATCCCCGTGCTACCCTACTTCCTGGCTCCTTTCCCCTGCTTGCCCGTCCGCCTGCTCCGCGATCGTGACAGTCAGTCAACAAATGAAAAACTTCTTTTTATATCTTGAATGAAAGTAGGTTTCATACAAGAATACTAGAAACCACAGGAATAACCAGACTTCAGAATGATTTTTTATCCTCTGCTTCTTTTCCTTTATCTATCCAGTCCCTGACCCACATTCTAGTCGTTAAATCAAAGTGTTTAACCATAAAGTACAGTGACTAATCATGTCAACCCCCCGACTTGAAAAACCACTTTGCCAACAAGAAAAATAAAACTGGATCACCACAGAGATCCAGCAAACTTAATACCTTTTCTTGTTTTTCCCTTTTTAAGGCTTTGACAGTACTCATTTTGGCAGATCTTGTTTTGGGTTATTTATTTTTTGTTTCATAACAGAAAAAAGACGTAAGTTGGGTTCAGCTTCACTGATTTTTTAATCAAGCGCAGTTTCATGTCATTCAATATTAAACACAAGCACTGAATGAATATGAGAGATTCTCTGTACAGTTACTGGCCCACTGTCCCAAATGTGCTGTTTGGCCAAACCATGGGAAGGCATTTGAAAATAATGTCTAATAGTTAAAAAGTCTGTTACTTTGTCAATGTACTTACATGCTTGTTTAACTGGTTTTATACAGAAAATCCTTATCCCATCTGATATGTGTTGTGTCTCATGGCACAAAATTGTTGCCATGTCAACTAACAGATGGGTACATGACACTGGCAGTAAATGAGCAGCATGCCATCGTTTACCTCACGAAAAAAAGCTTGAAAACTCAAGGATGGCAGAAGCACCATAAATGAAACCTCATTATATTTTGTAGTAGTTAGTGGTATTATAAGAAGTCTTGTGAAAATGTACTATAATGAGTATTAGACCAGTAAGGATCTATAGTATCATCTCCTTGGTATCAGTCTGATTCTCTTTATCCCTCTGAAGCTAACAGCCATTTAACAATAAATGCCTGGAATGGAGGCATCATAAACCACAAAAACACCAGGAATACAACATCCAAAGATCTGTACAAAATCAGCTGACAGATTAAGGTATTACTTTTTGAAGCACCAGTAGATCTAGAGCCTACTATAAATGTAATAAATGTGAGAATTAAGACAAGATACTGCACTATAACAAGACATGCAGATATAGATAATACTGCAAGATGGCGCATTCATAATTGATCCACCAAAATACTGTAATTGGGAGATGTCTTCCTGGGTTGAAACTAACTTGGCTGAATAGTGGGCAGTAGTGAGACCATGATAACATGTTGTTTTATTTCTAAGGAACACAGACTCCCAAAACACAGACAGGTCTTTTCACATTACAGTGTTGCATGTAACATAACACAAGCGGGCCTCTACGATGTATGAAATTCCAATAAGGAAGAAACAGGAAAAATGGCATACACGGGTAAACTAAAAACTGAGGTGAAAGATAAGCAGAACCATTCTTCCACCTTAACTATAGTTTACTGCTTTACTATGTTTCGTCCCTTGAATTTGGAGGCCTGTTTCAATAGCAAAAACAGCAAATGTAAAAGATGAAGGCGTTGAAGGCATTGAGTTTTTTCTTTATGGGAAAACGGCATGAAGAGCTGATCCCAGGCAACCTTGAACTTCATCCACCCTGTGGAGATAGATTCATTCCCTGGTAATGGATCTTGCTGGGGAGCTGTGATCCAGAACAACCAGACAGACAGAAACAAAATATTCTATATATGAAATAATTTTTTTTCACCAGGGAAACAGAAGCATTTCCTACAATGTACACCCCAACAAATAAGCAATAAACAAACATGAAGATAAGAAGAGAAAAAAAACAGGTGACTGCTTATCTTCAGGTGTGTTTAGGCAACAATGGTAATTTCTCAAAGCGGTTTCAGTATCTATAAGAAGTTATCAACAGAGATTAAATGTTGCCACATGTAGCATGATTCATTGCTCTCAGTGATAGGACCTGAACCAGAGGGCCTACAGGGCCTCAGCTGGCTACAAACTCCACAGCTCGTCCTCTTCTCAAAACATCATGTGAAGCCTCCCACTGTGCTTTGCTCTCATTAACATATGCAAACAGGAGGATACGGTGAGGTGCAACCAGCCTCTGCAAAAGACAGTATAGTGGGAAATCAATCACTGATTTATTGGAGGAGGCTCCCAGCAACTTTCCTGTGGTCTTAAAACCTCATTATCAATTAATCCCCAAAACGTCAGCGTGGGGAAGATTAACCGTTAACAGCTGTCCACGGAAACACCTTCCGTGTGCCCAGCTGTGGAGCACAAATCAAGATGCCACGGCATCCGGTGCCAGCCAAGAGCTGCATTTTCTCTGTGAGTTTTCAGCAGAAGTCACAGAAACTGGGGCAAAGTAACCCTTGCTGACAAACGCTCGCCCTCTGCAAGAGGCTGCCTTTCCTTGTTTTACTGAGGATCTTCACAGCAAAACCTGAAGAATGACTCATTCACAATTGATGATATTATAAGAAGTATATGTAAATATAGTGAAGATAATGAGAGATTCTAATTTAAAAAAAGCATTTCAGTTTACATTCGGAAAAAATATATATTAATTATAAGGCAAACTGAAGTATCACTCTAATGTTCCCAATTTCTGGAGACACTTTAAATACAGCTTTATATTTTTTAAAGTATAGATTGCAAACATATGGATCAAAGCTTATCTACAACAACACTCTCTGGCCTTCAAGCCCCTTCAGTTGAACACATTTTAAAGCCCAATTTTGATATGGTGGCACCATATCACCATATCTGTAAAAAATTTTTTCTTAAAGAGAAAATGTGTCTAATTCCCTGATCTCTCCCTGATCTCTAATGAGTATTAATAAAATGTGTACCTACATTACCACAGGTGTAGTAGACCTCACCAATATTAAGCCTAAAATGATCATGTATTATAACAATGGCAAGCCCATTTTCAGAACACATTAGATAATACCAATAATAATAACAATAATAATAATCATCATCATGCAGTAGTTACTTTGTAATTATTTGCCTTTATAAGAGGCTTTACGTCTCCAAAATAATTACTTTTAACACAAACCAATATGAATCAAAACTTTTACTGTACATACATGTTGTAAATGCTGGAAGATGTAAAAGCAATATATACATTTTATTGGTAACACAGATCTATAACAACAGTCTTTTTAAGAGAAATAATGTTTATAAAACAAATTTTATGGAGAAATATCAAATTTCTACAAAGGCAGAAATGTGTCAAAAGCCTCCAGATAACACAGCTATGAAGTCCAAAGATAAAACTTTCTGAATCTAAAACTGGTTCTTCACTGTGTATCTTTGAATACCTTTGTTAAAGTACCCTCTTCAGTTTTCCCCTGTACCAGAAGCCATCAAAAAAACCAACAACAAAGCTGTCATTTGGCATTCTCTTGCATTCTAGCGTAGACTCTCATGAGAATTGCATTGCATGGAGATGTAGTGCCTCTGCATCACTGGCTGGGTTTAACCTCCATGCATCGCTGATGGCTTGATTAAAAGCAGCATTTAGAGGCAGAATAAAAGACCAAGAAAACCCCCTTAAATTTAAACTAATTTAGAGGTAACAAAATATGGGTATATTATTAAAGCAAACTGAACATGCAAAGCATATTTCAGGGTTTTACAATGAAATTAATTTGGCATAAGGGGCAATTATTCCCAAATTTTAAAAAACATTGCCAAAGCGAAAAATGTCATCCTTCCAAACAAACTGCTGCCAAATCTTTGGTAGAATGCTGCTTTAAAAAGACCTTCGTTGAGGTTTTGATGTGTCGTGTAATATTTGAATAAACTTATCTAAAATCATTTTATAAAAGATATACGACTTTCTTCTGGAACAAAAATAAAATGTAAAATACCTAGATGTGGCAACAAGCTCCAAACAGAAAGCCCAACTCATTCCCTGTTCTTTACAACACATGACAGTGTCCCAACTTCGCCATACTGATATCATTACTGAAGTGCAAGGATTAGCATGGGAAGATCCTTAATAATTATACTGGCTTGATCCCAGTTCATTCCTGCTGGCCCTTTTAATTAAAAAGATCATTTTTCTCCCGAGATGGCAAGCTTTAACATACTTACAGGATGATTATCAAAGCGTTTTTTTTTTCCAGCCCAAGAGAAAGATCTGCTTGAAATAAAATAAAAACTTGTGACATCACTTCCTCAAGTATAAAACGACATTTAATTCAGATTCAAATAGGTATGTAAAGCAAGATTGACAAAATAATTCATTCATATCTGGAGAAATAAAATTCACGGAATGATTGTGTTCTGGTAGAAGAAAGTAATGACAATTCCTGCTAGTGTTGGGGCTGAGTGACAGATGGATATGACATCATAAGTAGGACGACTGGCTGCCCTGTTTCCCTACAGCTAAAGACTTACTCATCATTTAGGAATCCCTTCTACGGAGGCTAACCAAGTAATCATACAGGACCCCCAGCAGAAAATGAATAACCAAATGAATATTATGACTCAACAATTACAGCACAAAGCATATCTTTTTTTTTCTAGTCAGTTCTCTACATTGCTTAAACACAGAAATCTGGGTAACTAAACTGGACAATTAAAGTTATTTTCAAAATACAAATAATTAAAAACTTCAGCATGATTAGCTAAATTTACTGTACCGAAATGAAAGCCATGTATAGCAGCTGCACCATTTTCCATCTCATTATGGATATAGCTTCATTAGCTCTCTTTTTATGAAGCACAGCTTCTCTTGGTGCCTGCATAACCTTCTGGTTTATGGAAGCTCAGAAGTGTATATTCACCCAAATTAAGGCGGCCTAAAATTTGGCTACTAGACATGAGGTTCTTTAGAATCTTTGAAATGAAATGGAAACAATCCAAAGTGCTTAAAACCCTTCTTTAATTTGCAGTCATAAATTTAAACAAGGTTAGTTCAAAAGAATGTACACAAAAGTAAACTAAGGTGTCTTGCATATTCCTTACAAATGTATACAATAACAAACTCTATTCCCATGTCGATTTGGCAATTAAGCAAAAAAGTCAGGCTCTTTCAATTCACTGCCAGCTGTGCATGTCGATACCATGATAACTAAGAAAAAAATATATATATTTCTGTAGTTTTCCATTTCTCTGGTGGATGATAAGCCTTGGAATTGTATGTCAGGCATCAACTCCATTTCACTTTTGTTCAGCACTTACATTTGACATTGATGTTTACAATAAGCCAAAAATAATAGCACTTGAAAAGTTTTTCTTTTAAAAAGTCAGGGCCATAATCCTTCACAGCTCTTCCTTCCTGGAGCATTTTACGAGCTTGCTGCAAATTTCTCATACTTCATCTCGCGGACAGTAGGTGAACCACCCAGTTCCCACATTAAGAATACCCACAATAACAAAGTTTTTGTTCCCCATTCATTGCCTACCCCTTCCCTACCTTTCTACCTGGATTTCTCTGATTGCATGAATTTATTCATGATGTTATTTGATGCAGAACTTGACCTTTCTTCCCTTGGATAGCTCATTTTGAACAAGCTTGTCTCATACACCAATATGAAATATACATGTTCCTGTGAATGTGCACATGAGCGATAGGTTTCTGAAACCATTTCCAAATAATTATGTAGTTCTGCTTTTACCTATTTATTTTTATCTGACTCATGATAATGTTGAGACACAGTCAGATGGGTATATCAATTGATCAACTGACATCACAATATTAATGACCTGCAGACTGAACTGTGAGACAGTAAATATAGCTTGGACTATGACTTTAAGTGGAAAATTCACCTCTTGTTATAAGCCAATCTGCAATTCATATTAACCAACAGGGAGGCGCACCACGCCCTTCCAGACTACTCCGAAATGATCTTCTCAGGAGCCATTTATCTTTGTCAAGAAGAATTACCACATCCCACTTCAGCTGGGCACTTCCAGATAACACCAGTCATTTCAGCAAGTCACGACTAAGCCATGGGAAAACACAAAATGCAATGCTGTCAGCACAACAAAAAAACAAGAGTACAAGTGTCAATCAGAAAAGAAGCACAGAAAAGTGTGCATTCTATAAACTGTAATAAACACAAGCAGATACACTGCAACTGACTCAGTAATTTATTAGCCTAAAAATTTTCATTAAAATAAACATTTAATGAAATGTTTCAGGAAGATTTCTGTATTTACACTGAGAGCAGCAAGCAATACAGCATTAAATAAGGATTTAAGACAAAGGACAACCATCTGAAAACCTATTTAATAAATACATATTTTCTAAAGGGATTTGTCTCGGAAAAAGACAGCACAAATAAGTTTTCAAAAGAAATTTAAAAGGCTAAAAACTAGTTTAATTTAATTATAATCCCCAGGGAAGGGGGGTATGGGCAATTATCCCAGTTCTGATACTGGAATCCATCCATTTAAGTATTTGCAAAAGCAAAGCATCTCTACTTTTCCTTAAAGAAACAGAAACCTTATCCAATGAAGGCCACATCTAGTGAGGCATGTTACTGGCTGCAGAAACACTGAAAAGGTATTTATTAGAGTATTGGCATTAGAGGCATTCAGGGATCTCAACTTTGTTCTCCGCAAGCTACTCTGCACATACAAAATAATACAGAAATTAGACTATCCAAGTTTTTGGGATAACCTGTAGGTCAGCTGTTCAAACCCAGGTGTGAGGACTCTTCAGCCAATCAGTCCTCTAATTACTAATCTAATTAGGGAGTTGCAGCGATAACCCGCATACACACCAGCCCTTTGCGAATAACATTGGGCACCCCTGCTATAGGAGCTTTGAAATTTTTACAAAAACAAAAGAAAAACAAGAAATCGACACTCCTCACTTAACCAAGTTCCGTCCCTACGATGGGATCGTTTAAATAAATTGGTCAATAAGTGAGGAGCCACCGTTTACCAATATTTCAAGCACACTTTACTGGTAGTCATTCTGTTCCTTTTCCATGGTAACGTTTTGTACTATGGGGTGCACAATAAAGTACAAATTTAAAGATGAAAATACGCAGTCTTGGAAATCCCGAATGCTGGTGTAGGGAGTACTGCCCGACTGTGGGAACAAGACTGAGACTGAGAAAGGAACATATTAAATACGGCAGCCACTGCAACAGGGAGAGGAGTGATGCCTACAATGGCCGGACAAACACTAGTCTGTTCACTGACAACTTGACAATTGTAGGCACAATTTCAGGCTCCTCACAATAGCACACTTAAAATACCGTAACTCATAGCTGTGGCCTTTGTTCAGCCCAATCCACCCTCCACCTGCTAATCAGCCACATGTTGCCAGCCATTTCCAACCACCATTGTGAGAGAGCCCTACAGACAGGTTATTAGGGGGAAATTTGCTTTCTGGTGTGTGGTAAGGAACAAGCTTGGTATAAACAGCAGCCCAGCCAGCATGCAGCTAAGCCGGTCTGCCCCATCACCCTTTATAGGCTGCACCCTGGGGGTACAATGGATCTGCTGGTGTATGACAAACCTCTCCTGTGCACGTGTGCATTTGTGTGTGCATGTGTGTACACATACAAAGAAAAAACCCACTGAGACACTCAAAACAAAAAAAAAAAAAAAAAAAAAACACAAATACCAATGAAAAAAGACGAACAGACACCCAAACACAAACTCCTACCAATATCAAAAGCATATCATCTAATTCATGTAACTGTATATTCACTGGCTCAGAAAATGGTAAATGTTGCCGTTAAAAGAAGAGAATGTTTTCTCAATATTCAGCTGAGGTCAATTCATATACATTTGACTTGCTGCTTCCTTTGGGGGGAAAAAGTTGAATGCTGATGCTGAATTTGATTTGATCGTGAAGTTGAGTAGTTAATATTCATAACTGTCAATTTTTGGACAAGCGCAAAGGATTAAAACACACAGATTTTCACAAACTGGCCATCAAAGTACATATTTTACCTTTTTCATTTCATTTCCTTTCATGTTCTGATACTAATTTAAAAGTAATATGGCATTGATGAGCTATAGCATCCAGGTCAGAGATCACAGGTGCTGAGGGAGAGATTAAATTTAAACAGCATGTGCTGGGGGAAGCTCAGGATCAGACACTGTGTCACAGAACCGCAGACTGATCGACAAATGAGATACTTTCAATTTGACACGCTCTGTCCCCTGTGTGCTTTCTGCCTTATTCACAGCTCTGTTGGCGAGTTCAGGAGTGGGAGGTGATACCCACTCACTGTGGGCTGTGCTAAAAGGTGGCAAGGCCGCGCTACAGAGGAGGTGATTCTTGTAATGCTAATGCTGCCCCACAACCAACTGCATTGGGCCACCAATATTCCATACATGCGTGATTTGCGCACCTTTATGCTTTCAGTCAATATAATATACCTATTGCAGATTCACCCAATCAGCTGGCTGGCAGAAGACTGAATTTCTGGTACAATACCATCGTTAATGCCTGACTTCCTGTTTTTGAAATCAGACATTAGCTTGTGTGAGGGTCTTCTGCCAGGTGACAAGTTGTAAATGCCTTTCATTCCCACACTGGACACAATCAGGGGTCAAGTCAACTTCCATTTTCAAGGTTTCACTCCTGTGTGCTTCAGACAGGACAACAGTGTCATAATAATACACATATTACACATGCATACATTTGCACACACTGTGCGGCATTGTTAAATACATGTGAAAACTTGTTTCTTAACAAATAAGGGAAAAAAAAGTATAAAGTCTCAACAATATTATATAACCTGATGGATGAATGTATTCTTCATGACACAAGAGTCACCCAATGGCATTTCTCCAAATGGCACTAAAAAAAAACAAATCTCATGATGTATAGCATGACGAGACTATATTGTCATCAAACATAAATCAAAATAATTGAATTTCAACCTAAGTTAATATGAGAACAGGGAATAAGCTTATGTACTGAAATTTTTAAATTAAGACTCCTCGATTGAAGCATCGAGGTGTTTTGAATGACTGTCTTAACTTTCTTCCTTCTTACCACAATTACACTTACTGAGGTACTTAAAATCATTTCACTAAAACAGCACAAAGTCACTAATTGCACCTACAAAGTCAGCTTAAGATCAAAAGTTTCAGGCTGACTTAGCAAGTGTTAATAGGATAAGAGCTTAAATAGCACACGGTAGGAGCACTCGGCTTTCAAGGAACTGAGACATCTAAAGACAGCCACCCATCAAAAGCTCAGACAGGACACGGCCTGACAGTAGTCCACATTGTAGCCCTTTCCCTGGGTTTAGTACTAGCAAATATAAAGGACGAAAAAAGAAAGGGGGAATACAGGAAATGAAAAACAAAGTCCACCGGCTGAGTGAAATGGTAACACACCATTAGTGCCAGAGGCCTGAGGGCTGTTTACCATTTATGTCTATTCACCTCTACTGTGACCTCGCAAAGTCACAGAGTTATACTTTTTATAACTATGACTCAGGAATACCTACCTACAAACACAATTAAATACTTTCTAAAATAAACATACAAAAGTCATGTACGAAGAATGGGTGTTAAGTCTGCCTTTCATCATTCACACAATAATCTTGACTTGTGAAATTATGCGGTTATCAAGCAGAGAAAATTAAGCATTACCTCTGATAATAATTCTATGTCTTAAGTAAAAGAGCTTCTTCAGGCTCAGTTGTGCTCCTGAGACTGCAAATCTTTTGCCATCAAGTAAAGTGTTTGTTCAGATGTAAAAGAGAAAAGCAATGCTTTCCATTCCCCTTTCCATGATTTGATACAGAACAGATGGGTTGACTCCTGAGTTCCTGACCCGAGCTATAGCCTGACTCTCTGTCCACAGCCATATGCAATGAATGGTAGAGCATCACACAGCCATACACAATCAACCGCACAGCATTGCGCGGCCGTACACGATCAACCGCACAGCATCGCGCGGCCATATATGATCAACCGCATAGCATCGCACGGCCATACACGATCAACTGCATAGCATCGCACGGCCATACACGATCAACTGGATAGCATCGCACGGCCGTACACGATCAACTGCATAGCATCGCACGGCCATACACGATCAACCGCACAGCATCGCGCGGCCATATATGATCAACCGCACAGCATCGCGCGGCCATATGCGATCAACCGCACAGCATCACACGGCCATACGCGATCAACTGCATAGCATCACACAGCCATACACGATCAACTGCATAGCATCGCATAGCTACACATGATCAAAGGCACAGCATCACATGGCCATACACAATCAATGGCACAGCATCACACGGCCATGCATGATCAACGGTACAGCAAAACAAATATGAATGATAGTTTGGTTTTTAGCATTTTTGCTTTATAGTCCCTACCCCAAATTGGAGAAACACCCATAAATAAGTCCAGGTCATTTCCCCATATTACACTGCTCTACTTTTAAACTAAACTGGCTTTCCAACAAGGTGATACTTCATGTCACTCATCAAAAATGATTATCATTCATTTTGGCTACACTGGGTAAATGTTTTTGTAAGCCTTCAAAATAAGGCAAAGTAGGCACTTATTTCCGGTAACGAAGCTTTTGCTGAGTGCAGGTAAACTAAACATGATGTATTAAATAGGGTATATAGAATCACTAGGTCAAATGACAAAGACAAGACAAGAAAGTGTGTCATTACAATTAAAAATTAATGTTACAAGTAAAATCTGGTAATATGGTAAAAAAAAAAAAAAGTGATTGATCGTCTTAAGTGGCTCTATACACACTACAAATGCACAAAGTCTCTCTCTTACTCATCAGCTTATTTCTTAATGGGCTGGACAAAGAAAAATGACAAAATATCACACTCGCGTTTGACTTCATACTGGAAAATAATTGCCTATAAGAACTGAGGAGTCATAAATGTTCTGCAACAAAAACTTTTAGGAAACTTCATGTATATCACCAAAGGAATAGTAATGAGCATGTTACTTCTCCTTCTACTTATTTAACTTCACAGTTTGCAGCCCTGACTTCCCATTCTTCTAGCTGTAAAGTAGACGCCTAATAATGACTCACTCAAAGGAAAATATGCGAATGACAAATTAAAGCCATAAACAATCTGGTTTACACTGGGGTACATAAGGTGAAAACTTGAAATAAGAACTAGAAAAATCTAAATTTTGACATACAAAATTATAGCATGCAACATTTTGTGTACAACAGGTTGTGTTCATGACAATCAAACATGAGGATGACGATATTTAATAGGGTGCAATCATTCTTTTCTTGTTTTCTTGAGAGTCCTGCAAAGAACACTGCATAGAATACCTATGCTTCAAAGGACTGAAAGTAAGGGGTATAATGCAAGTATTCTGAAGGAGTCTGTCATCATCATCACTATTATTTATTTACAGGTACTAAAAACAAAGGGTTACAATTCAAGTGCAACAGCTTTAACAGCATGTGTACTCAGAACAAAAAATCATGCATAGTTCCCTCTGTAATGCGGCCTGGAAGTTATCGACTATTACCCCAAATGGAACATGATTTAACAAAGCAAGATGTTTCTGGATGCATAAATAGTTGTGCCATGGTTCATTTTCATTGGATACGCCCAGCCTTTTGGAACTGAAAAAGCTCTTCGATCACCTTTCAAACTCACGTGATCCCATTAGTCCCCAAGTTCAAAGTATCAAAAATAAAAATAAACTTAGGAAACACATCCAATCACAAATGAATACTGGACCAGCCCCCCCCCCCATTTTGCATTACTTTCAGAGCCAGCAGTACCAAGTACAATGCTAAGAGAGTCTGAAAGCATGAAATCACTCCACTTCGGCCCAGTTTTGTAGAGGCAGATAAAACATGCAAGAATGCCCTTGTAGGATCAACTCCCATTGAAAATTCCACATCTGCAGTGAAAGGCAGGTCAGGGACCCACAGTCTGCACCCGTCCATCCCAGAATGCAATGGCTGTCAGAACGCCTTAAAGAATAAATTACAATTAGGTTCGATGGCCAACTGGGTAATGCAGGCAAAGAGTAATCCCTGACCCCTTCCTATGAATTGCTCTCTACTGAGAAGAAGAATATCCATTATATTAACACATTATCTGTACCAGGTTAAACTGTACTACAGTCTTATATTATTGAAATGTTTTTAAAAACAGGTTGCATATAAGAAAACCGAGAGTGGTACACAATCGTCAATCCTCTGTTGGAAGGCGCATCTATTTCTCATTATGCACAAAACCAATCAAGTCAAATGATGCGTCACCCCACTGTATAGGTGCCCTAACCCTCCACATGTGAGTAAAAGGTATCAGCTATACGCCCTGGGGTGGAACTGGGGGATCTACGGTGTCTGTCTCGGTCTGTGGCTCCGAACTGGGCCTGACCTAGGCTTCACACAGCAGGGTGCTGGAGGAAGCCTCTGGCTTTTGACCTAGGAGTACACCCCCATGTCTCAGAGTGAGACATCCCAAGCCAGCTGCAACATCTATCTTGTCAGTTAAGATTCCAAGGGATGAAAAACAATCTTCTTGTTGGCAAATGGATGGCACACCTTTTCACCTCTAGGGGCAAGAGTTCAGCGGCTGCTTAGGGCAAGATGGTTGTAGCCAGACTGCCAAGATGGCAGAGAATGGGTGTAGTGGCACATCACAAAAAGCCCCAGACAGCTCCAGACTGCAAGCTCTCCCACCATAAAAAACCTCCATCCCCAGGTCAAGAGGTAACCCAGGATCCACCGTACAAACCCCAGGGTCAACAACTCTGACCCTGTCCAGCTATTCTCTATAGGCGACCCTAACACACATCACTCACAGTACTTCACTGTCATGGCAAGAAAATACAAAATGTTGGTTTTGGTTAAGACAGACAAGCAGTGCTTAACAAATAATAATAATAATAATAATAATTTCCCAAGGGTTACCCCTGAGTGTGTGTATGTAAACCTTTCTACAAAGCTGAATATAAAATA
>JAODJW010000062.1:6111477-6129594 GCA_026777045.1 Hyperopisus bebe | reverse complement strand
AATAATAATAATAATTTCCCAAGGGTTACCCCTGAGTGTGTGTATGTAAACCTTTCTACAAAGCTGAATATAAAATAAGCCATAGTCCAATTTCCTTGAAAGGCCACTGTTAAGCTATGCAGAAACATCATGCTGAAAAATTCTGCCACATCATAAACAGCTCTACGTGAGCAGCACACAAGCAAATTGCTTCTTATAGTATAAACATGTCTTTATCTGTAATCTGAGAGCTACATGCTCCATGCACCTTGAGCCAACAACACACAGCAATCGAAGCAGCATAGGACACCTGTTTCTAGCTCATTTCCCCCCAGAGGAGTTCCTTGGGTACTGCATTTCACACCTGTGCTGCTGACATGGAGAGCCATTCTGCAGTGAAATGTTGCATAGCCAAATTAAGTTTTTTTTCTTTGTTAATTGCTATGTACAGTTGTCTAGCTGACTGGGTTTCTCCTGCTCCAATACTGCTTACACTCGTACCTGGGCATTCACTAGATGCTCAGCCTAGCTGCGCTTATCCCTAGTTGACTCCTCAACAGCACAAACGTTTGCAATGTGCTATTTGCCTCACTGGACATCGCTATGGAATAAGTATCTGCTAACTGAGTAAAACGTGAATATAATAGAAATTAAATACTAAATACGTCAATATTCCCATCTGAGTTGAACAGAAGTCTGATGTTAGAACAGGATGCTTTCAACATTAAATTTTCAATAGTTATTAAAGTATTCAGATATTCAGTGGGACACACCTCAAACAGGTCATTCTCCAGGCCCTAGGTCTAGCCTAAGTTAATGTCTGATTCGCAGTTGGACTGCTTACTTTAGAAAAGTGGCTTCTGTTACATTAGGCTCGCTTGAATTATAAATGATTGTCGAAATACAATAAATGGTTTTCTTCTTGGCCAACACACAGACACACACACACACACACACACACACACACACACACTGTACATACGTACTCATGCAAATTAATATCTCAGTACTCTATTTCTCTCAACAAATGCAAGGCTCAGATCTAGACTGTGATGATACCTTGCATGGATTCACTACCTTGAGCTTGAAGAGTTCACATAAAAAAGATTTAATTTTAGATCTTTTCAGAACATAGATTTTTTTTTTTTTTTTTTTACAGGGGCAGTCAATAAGCAGGAACCCTGGATACAGCAGAATTTCCAGCTCTGACAAGTTGTCTTATAACTGGCAAGGAGATATCATGCATTGTATAAGGAATACAATTCTCATTAATATGCTCTGCTCCTCTTGATTGGATTTAACAAACCCACAAGTGAGGTACAAACTGCCTGAGCAGGCTTTTGGTCACACAGACAGGCAGCTTAATTACATAAATAAAAACATGCAACCTCAGACCTGCCTTAAAAATCTGATCTTTCAGAAGCGCCAATTTTCGGCACACAAAGTCTCATTACCACCAATTTTGGCACAGTTCCTGCAATTCAAATGCACATGCACAAGTTTTGCAAAACAGACACAAAAGAGGCTAGAGGGGACAGCAGCTGCAGCACACGTAACTCCATTTATCGTCCCCCTTGGCTTTGAGTATTTATCGTGCTCCCTTCATTTAATGGCTCGTGACAGCGGTGCTATATTAAACTGGGCTTTCAGCTGACACAGAGCGGTACTAACATTACCTTAAGGATAAGGTAGGACCAATTCAGCTCGCAGCCTGCTATAATTTCACCAGTGCAAAAGAGAAATTACAGAGGAGGACGGATCCCAAACAGCACACTGGGGTGTGAAATAGAGGGCCAGGATATTTTAATCGACTCGAATGTTTGCTGCTTTGGTGCATATAAAACTAGAGAAGATGGTATATTAAACAATGGTGGAAAACAAGTTAGACAACCACTTAGTTTCAGACAGCAGCTTTAGTGTGCATATGTGAACTGCCCCAGCTTCCCACACTGAACCAACTTAATTCCAATTTATGTCGAGTGTTAGAATTAAGTAAAATCCATGACAAACCGTCCCTTCACAATATCTCAGAAATGCCCTTGACAGATCACAGTTACAATGCTTTACATTTCCTCAGAATCCACTAGCTTATAACTGGCCCATTAATTATCTAAATTATTAGATATATCAGACTACATTTATCACATTGATGGAACTTGGTGTGACTACAGGCAGTCTTGAGGTTAACAATATCTGACTAACAGCATCCCATACCATAAAGTTTATTATATTAAAAATCTGGGTTAAAGACAATCATTCACAATAGCAAAAGCGTGCACTACTTTGCCACACTCCTGGGTTCAGCAGTTCATCAGCTCAAGGAATAGTACAGTATTACTTACTGTTATTACTTTAATTATTACTGCATGATTGTTATGTACCATATTAATATTATTTTTGACTTTCCTACAAATTCGACTTACAGACAAACTTAGGGAACAGATCTCCATCGTAACCTTTGGACTTTCCGTATTTGTTCCCCCGTGTTTCAACCTCACTAATTAAATGTTCCAGCATATTGCTCCACTGTATTACACAGCAATCTTATGACCTGCACTTATGAAAAGGGGAAGCTTGTTACTATGACAGTATCTCTAAAAGACACATTTTTTAATGCTTCCCACTCAACTGAAAAAGCTATTACATTTTAGCTGGACAAAGCAACTAGTGTGTTCTCAGCTCTGAGGAAACTTTAGTGTATTTGTTGATATATTTGGACTATTCAGATATGGGTTCATATTCTTGGAAATGTTAAAAGACGCTTTTTTTCCAATTTTAAAATAATACAGCCAAATTTTATATATTCTACCCTACGCAAGGCAGAAGGGCAGGGGTACGCCCTGGGCAGAATACATGCAAACAGTCGTATAACACAGGTAGAATTTACAAACTCCACAGACAAAGAATGCATGAGAGATTTGAACCTTGGACTCTACGAGACAGCAGTGCAACCCAATGAGCCAGCATGCAAGAACAAAGTTAGTGAAAAAAGTCATAATTTCTTATTTTCTTTGCAACTTTGCTACGTGCACCAGCGAAAAGACGACATTAATTCATTTTCGCATAGCTACATTTCCCTACCACACCTGCAAAGAAACCTGTCGATTTTTATCACTTATAATTTCATCTCAGAGCCAAGAACACTGGGTAAAAAGCACTCTCCAGGGACACTGAAGCCAGATTAAAGCTCATTAGGGTGACAGCAGTGAACACAATCTCAAAAGATCATAAGGATTTCTGCAGTGACCCATAGGCTTGTCAGAGAGAATGCTCTCAGACAGCCTTTATCTATATTTGAAAAGGAGTAAAAGGGCACATTTTGTGAAGAATTGCCCCACTGAAAAGCAACAAATTGCCATGTCAGCCACTGTTCCCCTTTGCCACATTAATACTGGACCTTTTGCCCTAAACAGCCTTATTAATGTAAAGGCTAGTGAGAGGAATTTAGCCCCTGAACAGGAAACCTCTTACTCACAATGCAAATGCTGATTTTTTTTTTTTTGGGGGGGGGAGGGGGGGGCATGTTTACAACACTTGATCATAACCAATCCAAAAAAAAAAAACTAGCCATTTTGCAGGTGGTGAAATATTTACAACAAATTTACGTATAATTTCTTTAATGGTGTTAGTGTTAGAGACTGCACTTTTCTGTACAATTACATAAAATATCTGTCCAATACAGAAAAACACTACACCGTACAAAAACCAAACCAGAACATAATCCATAATTTTAAAAGGTGAATTTACAGAGGATATTGTAAGATGAAACTTTATTGATCCTAGAGGAAATTGTTGTACAAACAGAACATTCAAAAAGAAAAACACTTCTATTCAAATTGAGTCAGACAAAACAGTATGCAGACAGAAAGCTTTTAGTTTTACACAGTACAACAAGCAGAACAACCGTTCATTTATAATGACTAAAGCTGGGCATATGAGGATAAGGTTCTCATTACACACATTATTCATTCAGGGCAAGCAACACAAACATTTAAAAAACTCAGGTTCATTAATAAGTCATCAAACTGTTTTGTGGCTGGTTGTGTCAAGCTTCTTCTTCTTCTTTAATCATAGAGAATTCAACAAAAAGATTTCAGATCCCAATGGCAAAATTATCAGTCAAAGAAAGTTATTCCACCTCCTCAGAGGCTTGAAATAACTCAAGGCATCTATTTCTTTCAGGCCCTTCATGCCCCAATTGCCCCAAGCAAAGAAATGACCTTGCGAGTGTGGCTCACAAAGAAAATTACAAAACCTGACCATTTTTAATTCAAACCATTTTTCATGCAAAGTATCCTTTCATATCCCTTTAACGTATCCTACTACAAGAGACTGGTCCTTGTAATTACGTGTCTTTTCTACTACCAAAAAGACGACACAGACTGTAGAAGAGGCCAGTAGATAACCATCGACACTCCTGTACACTGCTTTTTATATCACTATAAAACATGCACTCGCACAAGTGTCATCACTGGTGGCCAATTGTTATCCAATATAGGTCACAAGGTTTATCTTCATTTTCACTTGAGTCAGTTCTAAAATATATGCTCCGATGTTCCCCGTTCCAAGACACAGCACACAAGATCATTCTCCCTATTTTTACTTGAGTGCCAAATCTATTGGCCATCTCACCATGTCATTGAACACTAATAAAAGTTAGTGAAAAGACCATTTGTTTTCATTGATGTCTTCCACAGAACTTTCTAATTTTGCAATCCCGAGCACTTTGCACCTTTGACAGACTTCCGATAGTGGAAAATGAACCCAAACTAAATATTACTACAGACGAACACGAAATTAATTACTTATTTTTGAAAATACACTGTATTTGATGTTCACTCAATAGTTTCAAATATTGTAGCCAGTTCCTGTTTTTCATTTCTGCATACCAGTGGGTTATAAATCTACAATTCTTATTATTTACCATTGAAACCAAATCCCTTTTATCTAATTTCTCAGAAAGATGCAATGACAAGGCCAAATTACGGTTACAGGGTTACAGATTATGATGCTGACAATCATCAATTAGAAGATATACTGTCTACTTACACCATGATGCGTTTTGCAAAAAAAAAAAATATTATTTTTTATTTCTTTAAAGAAACGTTTATATTGCATTCATGATGACAGTTTCTATACAGACGATGTGATAACTGACCACTTCATTAAGGTGATTTTTCTGGGGAGCCTTCAGAACTGCACTAAGTGACTAATCTAGCTTGGGTGATTAGTTCCTTTGTTCCTCTAAAGTCTAGATTGACAACAAGATTAACAACCTTTGTGTCATGCTTCAGTAAATGTGAAAAATCTCATACAAATTTCCTTTGACAGCCTGTAAGTTGTTTGCTCCCTGTCAATGAAGCACAGTAGCATTCTGTGCAGCTACACAGGCAATGGCAAGGTTTAGAACCACAGAAATAAGTATGAAAACACTGGCTGAACAGAAAGCAATTTATCATCATGCTATTTTTGCTAAATAAATTTGAGTGAATCCATATTTGTTCTTGAAACTTACAGTCCCCTGACAGAACATTTTTAGCCAAGATGCACTGACTAATGTATTTTCAAGTTTTCATTTTTGTTAATCTTGTATAAAACTTGATCATTTAGAATGTTTCTGCACAGCACTAACAATGAAGACTAACAAATAATTTACCAGCTTAGTGTTCAAATGAGCCAGTTGTGATACAGGAGTGAAAGTACACGGTCAACACTGTGTAGCTTTTAAATACTGATAGCTAACCTTCTAGCACAAAAAAGCTTGATCACCATAGCTACGATCCAGCACCATGCTAAAGGTAAACTCACATGTTTATTTGCTGGTAGTATGTTGACTCTTACAGCCATACGCACCGAGTCCTTCTGCCCTGACAAGAAAGCGGTACACTTGAAAGCGTTTCTCAACACAAAAAAAATCAATCTGTAATATGGCCCTGTGGACAAATTTATAGCAACTACACTTCACTGAGGAACTTTAAGACTGCCAGGCTACTAAATGATATGTTCTGTGTTCTTCCTGTACTACTCTGAGCATCATTAAGATGTTTGGGGGCCAGTGCAAAATGAACAAAAGTGATCTGAAGGGAGGTAAGTACTATGGCAAATTGTCCACAGTGGTAGCAGAGGCACTGAGCTGGGGTAGTGAAGGGGTTACAGTGCTGCAATATAGCGAAGCTTCAGATCACCGTTGATAGACATTTCACAAAGAGGTGTTATCAGACCCCTCAAGGCTTAGCAAACAGAACAAAAAGCTATAGGGAAGTTTAAAATTCACCTAAGGCCCACAGGCATGCTGCCTGCCAACACAGTCACCCTCACATCATCAGTAAGTAAAACTTTTTTTGGAACATTATACGTCAATCAGCCATAACATTAAAACCACTGACAGGTGAAGTGAATAACACTGATTAGCTCTTTACAATGTGACTCGTCATATTTATATTTTACATTACATTATAGGCAAGGGAACAGTCAGTTCTTGAAGGTGATCAGTTGGAAGCAGGAAAAATGAACGAGTGTGAGGATCTGAGCCACTTTGAAAAGGGCCAGATTGTGATGACTAGATGACTAGGTCAGAGCATCTCCAAAATTCCAGGTCTTGTGGGATGTTCCTGGTATGTAGTGGTCATCACCCATCAAGAGGTCCAAGAATGGCTCACTGATGCGTGTGGGAAGTGAAGGTTAGCTCGTCTGGTCCGAAAGTGTCAGAACACAAATGGCATCGCTGCTTGCTGCATATGGGGCTGTGTAGCCATAGACAGGTCAGAGTGCCCAAGCTGACCCTGTCCACCACCGAAAGCACCTACAATGGGCATGTGAGCATCAGAACTGGGCCATGGAGCAATGGAAGAAGGTGACCTGGTCAATGTAATGAGTTACATTTTCCGCTACATCATATGGACAGTGAGGTACATGCCTTTCATTTACCTGGGGAAGAAATGGCACAAGAATGCACTACTGGAAGAAATCAAGCCAACAGAGGCAGTTTGATGGGCAATGTTCTGCTAGGAATCCTTGGGTCCTACAATTCATGCGCATGTTATTTTGACACATAGCACCTACCTAAACTTTGTTGCAGACTATATACTTCCCTTCATGGCCTCTTTTAGCAGGATAATGCTCCCTGCCACACTGCAAAAATTGTTCTGGTATAGTTTGAGGAACATGAAAAAGCGCTCAAGGTGTTGATTTGAACTCCAGACTCCCCAGATCTCAATCCAATCGAGCATCCAATCCATCAAGACCCCTCCTTCCAACTTACGGGACTTAAAGGATCTGCTCCTGCCGACTTGCTGGCAGATACCACAGGACACCTTCAGAGGTAGAGGTGCACCGATCCAGACCTTTTAGATGGACACATCAGATACTTACATATTCTATTTTTGGCAGTTTGTAAAAAGATAGCTATTATTTGTTGTTAAATCGATTTGTACAATCAATCCCAAGACAACTATTTCCTATTTTAGATGTGTTTTTTGTGGCATTCAAGCTGAACGCAAATGCTGCCTCAGTCTACTTGCCACTCAGTGGGTATGGGCGCAGTGACTTCTGCCTGCTGCAATGTCATGTGCATACCCTTTGCAGTACGAGTAGCGTAAAAACATCAGATAAGGGTGACAACCAGGAAGTATTTTACGCATTTGCCACTTGCGCATCCTCATTTGGAAGATATTTCAATTGCAACTGCAAATGCCTCAAAAACACTTAAAACAAAATGTACAAACGAGGCGAAGCAGTGCCTTATGTGTGTTTCTAAGATCTATTGGCATACATTTTTCCATATGTATTAACTAGCGTAACAATATTAATATATAAATTATAAATAAACAAAGTATTTATTATATTAAAATATTAAAGTTTTGTATGTTATGATCTGTTTCATGGAAGATAGATGCAGCGTTGACTTGTCCTGCCCAGCACCATAGCAAACAAATGTTTCGTTTCATCTCACATCTCATTTGATACCATGCATGTTTTTCCTTGTTCCTAAAACAATTGTTCCACCTAATGAGGCTCCTAGTGCTGCTGTACCTATCATGAAGTACAACAGTTAGCCAGAAGGTCAAATCCCAGTTTCCCCCAAAAGGAACAAACCATATATTTGATTAGGAGTTAAGCTATACCCATTTGTTGTCTAGTCTTTTCTACCTAAGTGCAACTGTGTGCACTGTCCTGGAAAACACATCAATAGTATTATATTAAGTCATTTGGGTTAAAAACGGGTGCCAAACGAATGAATAGAAAAGGGTTTTGAAGTGGCCTTCGGGAATGTGATGCAGGTTCTGGAGAAAGCAGACCAAATGTCCCTCCGAAGCAGGCTTGAGCAGCAGCCGAAGGTTGCTCTGCATAAACGCTGAGGTCGGACCAGGGGAGACTCAAAAAGGAGCTATCAATGACCAGCACAGCACCGCGCTGTTTCCTGGCTTCCCACAGCACAGAGCCCTATCCCGAAACAGCACCCCCCCTTAGGCAGGGCTTAAGAGAGGCCAGGTGTGAAGCCGCTGGAACCCCAGTCTGGAAATCGAGTCCAGTCGGTGTTCATGCTGGCAAGAGTAAAACCCCAACCCAAAAACAACAGTTGGATCAAAGCACCCCCCCCCCATCTGTAATCACAATTCCGGTGTGGCCCTGGTGAGATGTGCCACGCCAATGATGCAGGTATCCCGCGGCAGGAGGCTGACATGCCTCACTCATTTGTCCAGCGTGTTCTTGGGCTCATGGGAAGATAAAACCGAAAAACAATGATCTGGCCTGCGGATGGCATGTCAGTGATGTCCCACAGTACACTGCTTTATAAAAGGAGCACGTTCCCCACTATGTGTCCATATCAAGTAGACTTAGAGGTCTTGACAAAAAACTGGTTCGCAGCTTCAGTGTAAAGAATTCTTGCAACATTTTGATGGTCTCTCAGGGGAATGTACATAACTGTACACAGTCACATGACCCTGAGAACCTGAGAATGGACAAGAGCTGAACTGCAGAGTGGTCCTCATACCAGTATTACTTTGGACATTACTGATGGTAAATGTCCAAAGTAATACTCATGTTTTTTTGTTTTTTTTTTTTTGTTTTTATTAAGGATGTTCCAAGTTCCATTTCTTTAATCATCATCCCAGATGATTATATTTTGATCACTCCATGTTAGACCGAAAACTTAAAATGACTAATTTAAGGTATTGTAACTGCACGTACAGTAACAAAAATAACTCTGCCACGAGATGTACAGCACTGTAACTATAAAACCAATCATAGAATGTTTAATTTGACTTGCTTTCTTTTGTTTTAGAAGCGCACTTTAAAGGAAAATCAATAATCACGTCCCGCATCAGGAGATAACAGTACAATACAATAGGCTTACTATCCATGTTGGCTTACAGAAACTGGCCACAATTTATCACGTATGCCACTACGACATTACAGTCCCAGCCTGGTACAAGATTGCCTGAGGCTGAACAAAGTTAGACCAGGTTGGATTGTGTTTTTTTCTCCTTATAAGAAAAAATAAAATAGGATGTGTGTGTTTTTTTTTTAAATCACTCATTTATTTCAAGTTACCTAGATAGCAGTCCATACAGTAAATGTTAGATAAATCTGACGCTGTTATCCTGTGCTTAACCTAAATGAAAAGCATTCATTTTATTTTACAAATGTATTTGTTTGTATATACAGAAATAAAACCAAATCATTTTAGATGACTTAATCTAGGTCACACTAGACAAAACACAGTTGAAATATAAATGATTGACCTAGCAAAATAGTATTCTGTTGCTATGCTTTAACACCAATCTTTTGAGAGCCACCATTCTGAAATGGAAAATTCATAAACCGTGTCTTTCCGAACATTCTTCAATAACACTTGTTGGCTTCCTGACAAAACAATGATTATCCAATTATAAAAAGCAATGTCAAAAGGTAATCTCTGATGGCAAACCATTGTCCAGCATGAGAAGTGAATCTATGAATCCAAGCTACAGAAGCGAGGCATTCCATTTACCAAGAGACATAGAACAAAGATGAATGAAAATACGCAAAGTATTCCAATAACAATTCAACAAAAGTATCTGGAAGCTGATAGATAACAATATGTATTAACACAGTGCTGATGGGTTTGTGGAGGTGGCGTTGCAACACGGCCGCATTCCTCTGTCTAGTTTCATTTTTGCTGCCCCCATCTCCCTCCTCCTACCATAAAATCCTACAGAAGCGTTGAGAATTCTGCCTGCACATTGCCGTTAAAGCATGGCGGCGATAATGAAGTGTCTGGCAAAGAGGATTAAGGCGCGTGGTTTGAAGTGATCCCCCCCCCGGTTTAAGTACTGACTGCCGTGGGAAGGAGAGTACAACTCCGCTGCTCTCCCACGGGACATCAGAGCTGCTGTCAGTTGCAAGCTGCTGCTTTCTCAGTCACTCGCCCCACCGTCACACCTTTCACGAGGACAGGGGCGGCACAGAGGGCTGCCCTCCACACACTTTGACAGCTACAACTAACACTGCCAGTAAACAGAATCTAAAGGGGATTCTACACGCTAACGAGGCTCTGATTTGAATCTTTAATTTATTTCTTTGGACCTCAGAAACATGCTCGTGCCTAGAGCAAAAACCTTCCAAAAAGGAAAATGGAATTGAACTGTGCGGAATAAAAAAGGACAATCGCCCTGCCCTTAGAATGTTTTTGTCTCTCCACTCTGGCATGGCCACCCTACTTATAGCTGACTGCCCCCTCAGCGATGCGAAACTGCCAAGACCTGGTAGCGAGGCTGCTAAACGGCACAGACACATTTACTGCTCGTGTCAAGCAATTCTCATTGTTTATATGCTGCTTCTGTTCCTCACAGTCACTTCTCTTCTGCTCGGAGATAATGGTATAATGTTTTCAAAGGGATGGAGCGGCAGCTCTTTCAGGAATATTACGTACATACAGCATTTGTGTGAAAAAAATAGCCAAGGCCTCACACACACAGATATGCCAGGGCTTGTGAGATCTACACCACCATCACTGGCCTGCCATTATTTTGCCTATATTACCAATTCTGAGATACAACTTAATCATCACCAACTTTTAGGTATAAATAAAGTTATTCATAATAATGAATAAATTGGACAAGCGTTTTCAGAAAATGGATGGATGATGTATTTGTTTATTTATTTAATTTTACCTTTATTTTACCAGGAAGTCCCATTGATTAAAATCTCTTTTACAAGAGGGACCTGGCCAAGGTGGTAAAGCAAGATGTATTTCTAAAATAGAAACCAATCTTCAGTTCAAGCTTCCTGACTAATGTAGTTATATGTACATTAAATAAAAGCTTGTCATCTATCCATATACCCAGATGTATGAGGGCACCCTTTCAATGAATTTACCATCAGACATGACAATCCTAACATCATCAAGCAGTTTTGCACGACTATGAATATTGTTTTCTGAGCATTGAAAACCAATTTTAAATTCAGCAGAACAGTCTGTATTTATTTTAATTTAAAACACTGAGAAATCCATATTAACGGTATTTGGAGAATCATTCCCGGATATTATTATGGTTCTAACTAAATGAAAAACTAAGTTTTTAATTCTTCTACCGAAAACAAGAGATGTCCTTTTTTATACGTTCATTTATCCCTGAAGGTCACTCCTTGTTTGTTTGTAGGGGATACCATCTTCCACTGTTCTTATTTTCTCTAGGCATTTGCTTGTAGTCCAGTGTTATGTGTGCTAATACATCAGCTTCTGCAAACATACTGCAAAGGTGAAACAGAGAAATCTGTTGTATTTAAAACAGAAAAAGCAAAACTGGATTTTTTCCAGGGGTCAGGGGTCTTTAGATTAAAGATTAAAGACTTTAGATGAAAGACTAACATTTTAAACACACTGCTGACTCATATCTGTAATTACGCATTTTAGCAGTTCATGCAAACTTGTGTGTGGTTTTCCAACCGTTAATAAATAAATGCATCTTAAACCCACATTTCACATCCCTGTGTAATGTTCTGTAAAGCTACTTTTATACATTTCACATTACACATACTGCAACTGTTTCCATGCAAGATGACTAATTTTTAAAAAATTAGATGTTTTTTTAAAGACTTAATACTTAACATAAAACATAATTGTGTTTTCATAGGAAATGAACACCTAGGGACAACATCGGTGTCTACCTTAATGAATGCTAAATCACTACCATCATTTATCATGACCAGCATTACATGGTCATGACTCTTCGTCTAAATAGGTACTACAACATGCACTGCATTGCCCATAAATGATCAAATGATGCAAATAACTACTTAATAACAGACACACCGTTAGCATTAGCAGCCACCTTGATTTAAGAGCAGTGGCGCAAAAAGAATAATTCATTACCTGACAGATGAAACATGGATAAATAAGAAGCTTAGGATTGCCAGCAGGGATGTAAAAGGCCACGTGAAAATGGATATAAAGGGCCATGCGTCTTGAACCACCCATGAAGCCACTATTTCCTAGTGCTTATTAGGGATATTTAAAAATATGTAATTTCTGCTAGCTGCAGATATGAAAAAATGACTTCAGTCATAGTATATGTACTGTACTTGGGAAAAAAAAATGTCTCTGCGTTTTCTGTCTTACTGACAATTCATAAAGACTGGGACGTCTAATTAGGCACCGTGACTCCTTAAACTGTCCTATAACGAGGCCCTTGGTCCAGAAAGGCGTGGAACGCGTCAATATGACATCGGATTTGCCTTTGTAAGATAATGACGATCCATATATTTGTGTACTCTACATCCGAGGTTTACCATCTGGATTGCTAATTAGTATTCAATGAAATGAAGCTCAATGGAGCACTCCAGCTCAACATACCAGTGTATACCAAATGAACAGTGTTTTCACATTGACTTTATTCAGCAGACACTTTTGTCCAAAGCGATGCACAAGTGAGCATATTATAACCATATGGCTGTTCAGTGCAAGTGCTCACCCTACTTCCCCAAAATTACCTTATACTAGATGAACAGGGCATGATACTGAAATGTCATACATTAGCCCTGGTTTGGAAAGCTTTCTTTTTTTTGGGGGGGGGGAGGTGGGGCAGGGTAACACTATGGCTCAACTTCTGAGCAAATGATGACTGTGGCAACTGTTGGTGGTCCTACAGACTGCACTATCAATCACTTTTAGTCATGAGAAAACAGAATGATTGGTTCAAGCTGCTGGCACCTTGCAGTTATAGACCTGAGATACTGTATACTAGCAATAAAACTGCCATCTGCAAAATGTTAGAAGATCCTTAAAGCAATATGTATAAATATAAATACATGGCAAATAATCACAAATTGTTTGTATAACTGTTAAAATGATCTTATTCCAGGACTAGTGCAAACAGTTTCTAAAAAGGAGTTCCCACATCCTTATTTCCTTTTGAAAAACAAAATAATTCAATAATTAATAAAAACATGGGTAAAAGCAAATCAGAGAACCCAAATCTTAGGTAGTTCTTGTCCACAGATCCACCGATGCTACGGGCATGGAGTAGAGTGACCAGATAATCCATGTCAGAGAGGACACTCTGAGCTAGGACAAGATTTGTAAAAAGGACCAAGTCCTTGCCGAGTGCTAATTGGTCAGTCTCCTACAACCATTCATGTACCACTAATGTTAATGTGAAACAGCCGAATGAGTCTTTAACCCTTAGAACCCGTGAAACGCAAAATGCGTTGATTTTTGCACCCATTAATCTCAGGCTCGTAATTTTGGATAGGTATACTGCCCAGAAAAGAATTGCTTATCTTTGCAATCAGGAGAACTTACTCGATCCGGTCCTCCAAGTTGCAATGCTGTGTGCTAACATATACCAGAGTAATCCTGTACACAATGAGGCATGTATTTTAAACATTTTTCAACGAAAACAAACCCTAATAATCTATAAAATATCATTCACATTTCATGGAAAAAGGGCATATTCACTTCCGCGATGAACCACGTCAACCATGTCAAGCTCCATCAAAACAGTTGAAATAGACGCGCCCATCGTGTAATTGGTACACCTCCTACATGTAAGCACAATGACGTGCCACAGCGCTGGTTTGTTCTTTGAGGCTAAAATGGCTACTAAATGTTTCCTTCTCAAATTTCACTTTACCAATCATAGCATATACAGGTGGAAAAACTATAGCGATAAACATTCAGCAAAAATCTAAAACTGCCTGTTTTGTCTTGTTTATTCAGTGGATCATAAACTAATCAATGCATTTCTATTTCAATTCCTCTTAGATGTTAAAAAGTAATAAATAAAAATGTATAAAAATATAAAACCATGCATTAATTGCTATCTATCAGATTTCAACAAGTTACCAAATGTATGCAAAATCAAACATATTCATTTCCACCTGGCACTAACCACGTATTCCTTCACAATACTAAACCATAGAAAGGACCCCAATGAAAACCCTGCATTCCCACGTCATAGAAAACCTAATCTCAACATTTATAAGATTATATTTGTGATTCCTGCAAATTTTTATATTGGATGAAACTGAAAATGGAGAAATTTTAATAGTGGGATTAGCTTTTCCTCATAAGGAGGATGTACATTTACACATCAAATGATGACATATCTGAGTAGCCCATAATGTCCTGAAAACAAAATCATAAAGCATATGTGGCTAACTCACGTACACACAGTGTAATAAGCCTAAAACCAAAGGGATAGAATAACGCTCAAAAATGGACAGCGTTCAAGGGGTTAAATCAAGGAAACAAACAAGTCAAAAAACAAAAAGAACTAAACTATTTAGACAAGCACAGGAGCCGTTCAGTTTTAAAGAAGTTTGTAAAACCTGAAACAGCTCAAAGCGTCCTCCCTGACATGGATTATGTGGTTATCCTAGCATAAAGCATAAAGTGTAGATCTAGTGGTTGCAGCTGTTGACAATCTGATCTGCTCTGATCTGAAATCAGAGACGGAAAATAACACATATGAAAATGCTAATAAGAAATAAAGAATTTGAACATGGCTAATCTTTTGCCAGATTAAACTTGGACCAGACTAAACCATGGAGCAGTGTACCAGTCAATGGCTACATTATCTGGCAAAAAAGTGGTTTAAATTCATGCGTTGCCCAAAACACACTGTTAAGAGAACAAGGAAGACAAAAACAGTGACTTCATCGGATTAGTAGTCATGCCAGACCAAGGTGGATTCATTTGGGGGTTTTTTGTGTGTAGAGAACCTGCTTTTCTGAACCGATGAAATCCCACAACTTGGTAGTCAACAACTGGCTTTGGTTAAGCTTGATTGATTATTGGGCCTTCCTGAATACAAAACAAACTTCAACAATGAATATTTCAACAGAGATAAAAACAAATAGAAAAAAAATTTGGCAGGAGCCAACATGACTATGACTGAGGCATCAAAACATGGCAGCGGTTAAGCTAACAAACCACGTGGAATGACTTGATAAACCCCTCACCCGCCCTTAAATTCACCTCTTCAACAGTCAGGGGGGAATTCAGGCAAGGCAAGCAAAGAAAGCAAGGAAAATATAAAACGCAAAAACCAAATACAACATTCTGGCATTAAAAAAAAGAATACTGTAAAAAAAAAAGTAGCATTTTAAATATTAATAACCATGGACAGCAAACATCCACAATATCAGCAATTGTGTTAAATACAACACACCATCCTCTTATATAAGCATGAAGAAAAATACCATTAGATATTTCATTCAGCAATTATGGATTCACAATTATGGCAGATGAGTAGTGCACAGAATCGCAAAAAGGGAAAGGAAAATTGTTCAGGTCACTGGATTGTTTCAACTTAAAAATTATAACTTGTAACCAGTGGTTATGCCATTAAGTTCAACTGCGAATGGTTTTTTAAAATCTTTCAAGGGGCTCAATCATCACAGTCATCTACACTACAGGCAATGCAGGCAACACCATGGACCATACCAGCTCTCCTCTCTAACATCATATGAAAGGAAAAACAGCAATAATGTGGGGCAAATGCGCATTGTCTGTCTGGAGAAATGTACCTACTAACTAATCAGATCTTTCTGCAACAAATAAACCAAAATTACAGGCCACCAGCAAAGCCTGGATAATTGCAGAACAATAAAACTGCAATACATGTATATGACTGTAATCCATAAAGTGTCATTTATCAACAAGTGGGTTTGCAGCACAAAAAAAGCAATTAAGTCACTGCTGGTTTCACAAGTGTGCGCCCAAGCATCCTCTAGATTTGTCTGAGAAGTAAACGAGCATTCAGAAAATGATTCCGCCTCAATGCCCACAGACGTCATTTGAAATACATTCTTTGTTAATTGCTTTGGCAATTCGTGTGCATCACTTAGAAAAGTCAAGACCCCTGTCAGATTATATGCCTTAAACCATAAGGCACAAAAAGCCAATGGAGGAAGAGATGGCTACAGAACAATAATAACAGTAATAATTGCTAAATTATAATTACTAAAATACACATTACTTCCAGTGAGTCATCAAAGCACCACATTTAGAAAAACTGAACTCATTTCTGAATAGGTCAAATGAACTTCTGAATGATGGTAAAGTAATCTGAGGTTTGGTTTGGGGGGGGGGGGGATTCTGTGTCTCAGCTATGGTTAGAACAGCATTTCCATTCTCTAGCACAATCTAGGTACAAACAGACATTTAAAGGGCCTTATACATCCAGTCTTAAATATCATCAAGTTGTAGACACTCAGGACATATATAATTATGTGACTGTTTGAACAGGGTTATTTAATGTCTCTGCCAATACAGACACTCTTCTACTTACGACTGAGATACGTTCTGAACGGCCGTTCGTAACTTGAAATGTAGTTATTCAACACCATTTTAAGGCTACAACGAACTAAGATGCTGGGAGTACGTAGCTATGCTGGAAGTTGTACTAGGTGGAATTGGCTCAGAAAATTTTTTTTAAATGATTTTGCAGACAGGAAATGGGAGCCCAAGGAACACAATTTGGACATACAGTCCTCTTCGTTCGTATGTCTGAAAGTTCATAAGTTGAAAGTTCGTAAGTAGAGGAGTGTCTGTATATCCTAGACCTACTGACCATGTTGTTGCCATTTCTTTATTCCATTGATTGTTACTTTCTCATTGAATGTAGGACTGAACTGTATTTACACCCAGAGGTTATTATCCTTTTTCGGTCAGCATTTGCAAGATACAAAATCAGCTGTACAACAGCAATAAAACAGAAACATAGAAATAGATATTGATATAGATTTGACCCAAGAATGTCAATCTGAAAGAATATCCTGGTACCTCTGAGGCAGATGTTGTTCTTGGCAAAAAAAAAAAAAAAAAAAGACAATGCCAAAACTTGACATGCATCCCTCACTTCAACTGTTCAACTGCACAATGCAAACAATCTGAAAATAAGACACTGGAATATAGCTTGAGTACTACACAAACAATGTATTCTGTGGTTTTGTCTTGGGAACTGAGCGCGGTGAAAAATGCCATAGGGAGAATGTGTTGCTGTAAACCACATCAATTTTCTAATTAAGATAACTTTTTTCCGGCATACCAAAGGAAACCACCTTCCCAAAGAAGAAATCCACTTGTGTGTATTATGCTAAAATTTACAAACTAGAACAGTCAGCAGGCACCTTCAATTGACCAGAAACTTTTAATCCTTGCCCAACCGCAAAAACACACGTCAGAATAAAAATATCACTTGAGTGTGATCAGAAAGAAGTGAAATACATTATTGTTCCATTTTTGTAGCAATGAAGAATAATGCTTTTCATGCTAATCTGTGGCCCGACCAAACCATGTAAAGTTTCATTAACTTCAATTTAACAAACAGATGTCTGGAAAAATATGCCTTTGATACAGACCAGCATAGTTCATAAGGTGTAGTGGCATCAACGATCTTATTTATTTATTTATTTGAAGAAAGACAGAACATACTGGCAAAGCAAAATACAGTGTGAGAAACTGGAATGTTTCAAGGGGAGCGTACAAAAAAACGAGGATGACAGGATCAATGCTCAAAAGCATGTATAGATAACATAATAATCTATGTCACCAGAAAAAAAATGTTAATCATCCAAAGAACTGAAGAACCGAAGATGGATTATACAGAATAGAGAACACGGAAATGACAGGAAATGTATGGAAAGGCA
>JAODJW010000062.1:6061349-6101708 GCA_026777045.1 Hyperopisus bebe | reverse complement strand
GCTATTTTGTAAACATTCTTAATGAAATGGACTTGTGTGTGCGTGCGCACACACACAGACACACACACACACACACAAACCTTTACAAGGACCGCCCATTCATTTCTATGGGAAAAATTGTGATCACAACAATGACAACCATAACACCTATGCAGCCCTAACCTTAACCAAAACTCCAAAACTACATTTTTATATACATAACCCACCCAACCACACCTGACCATTACACCTACATGAACTAATATGACATTCCATTTGAAAATCCTCAGGCATCAATATGGAGTTAGTCCCCCCTTTGCAGCTATAACAGCAACAACTCTTCTGGGAAGGCTTTCCACAATAATTTGGAGCGTGCCTGTGGGAATTCTTGTCCATTCATCCAGAAGATCACTGATGTTGGGCATTCTAGGTCATCTCAAAAGGTGTTCGAGGGGGTGAAGGTCAGGTTTCTGAGTTGGCTAGTGAAGTTCTTCCACACCAAACTCAACCAAACCATGTCTTTATAGAACTTGCTTTGTGCACTGACGTACTGATATGCTGGAACTGGAAAGGGCCTTCCTCAAACTGTTCCCACAAAGTTGGAAGCATAGAATTATCCAAAATGTCTTGATATGCTGGAGCACAAGAGTTCCCTTCACTGTAACTAAGGCACCTAGCCCAACCCCTGCAAAACAACCCTATACCATTATCCTTCCTCCATCAGCCTTTACAGTTGGCACAACGTAGTAAGTTGAAATGTAAGGAATTAAAGAAATGTTGTCCCATCATCCACCAAACCCCGACTAGGCCATCAGACTGCCAGACACAGAAGTGTGATTAGTCACTCTACAGAACTTGCGTTCAACGACTTTTACGCTCTATGTGCCTCAGTACTCGACGACTCCGCTTTTTTACCCTATTCATTCTTTTTCCTGCTATGGAATATGAGAGGAAGACATCAGAAAATTGAGTTAAATGAAAACAAAGGCCAGCAAAAAAGAATGCACGATGTACAAGGTATTCTGCTTCAACTGCTTTTTAAAATCTGAATAGCATGAAGTTACCTAAGGACAAACAATATACAATTTGGAAGGTGATGAGCATATTTTACCCTGGCCACAAAGCTCATTGATCCCAAAAAATCCTGTGAAATAACTGATTTTTGCAGTACAAGGAACAAAATTATGCACATGTTCACTGCCAACTGAACTGAACATTTCTGTCATTATATTTTGAATTTCATAAAATATGAACGAGAAATTCAAGTTCAAGATCCCCTCCACATCTTACAAAAACCTGCACATGGCATGCTGTGTCGTGGAATTACTGCCTGGTGCAAATATTTGTATTGGTCAAAAGAAATACATCATCAGGTCAGACAATGGCTGAGGTATGACCTTGTGAGTTCGTGATCTAAGTATCCTGCAGCTGGTACATACATATTACCCTTCTCTGTGCTGCGCGCATATAACTTTCTGACTACTTTTCCCAGATTTCCCAACATAAACCTATCAGGGGCGGACACATTCTGGTACTTTCCAAAGAACAAATCTTGCATAAAATATACATTATTAATAAAAAGCAGAAAGTCACTGGGTGTCAGTGAAGGTTGGAAGGGCATGTAAAGAAAAAAAAAACTAGAGAAATAATGATTAGCAAAGTCACTACACAAATTATATTGCCTTGAAAAGGAAGCCTGTAGTTGCAACTCTGACACAGTTCCACTTATCTAATTCACATAATACTGCTTTATACTCCTTTTGTTAGTAAATAAAAAATCAAACAGTCCAAGTCCCAAGCACCCCCCCCCCCCACACACACACACACACACACACGTACCACTTCTCTTCTGCATTCTCTTCTGCAAATATCCAAACGTACAGATGAGACTCAAGCTGTTTAACTAAAAGCCAAGCATGTATGGCCAAAACAAATCCCCCCACTAGCATTGCACAAAAACTACTGACAGCAGACCCACAAGCTAAGACAAACAGATAGAAGTGAATTACAGCAGGCCCTTCCCTTGAACCCATTCTGACAATGAAGATTGGCTCTAAACGCTTGCAGTGTTTTGTTTCTCTGTCCAAATACACCTTTACACAACCAGTGGTTAAAAAAAAAAATCAGTTCTGCTGGCCTCTTTTTGATAGCTGGCATGTTATAGTAGAAACAGTAGAAACTGCTAAAAAATGATTCAGTAGAACATATTGACAGGTTTAGAAATCAGGTGCCTTATTCTGGCCCTGACTGTGTTTAGAAGAGGCAGGTTCGGGAAAGACAGCACATTACACCATTAAGGCAACACTCACATCAATCTTATTATTACATCAGTGCCTAAAAGATTTGACCGTACCCCTACTGTGGTGTGCAAGCAAACATTTCCTTTATTTACAGAATCAGTACTACACATTGATAATACATCACTTACACCAGGCACTTTTCTACACTCATGTGTGCAGAAGCTGGACCATTACTTAAGAAAGCTTCCCTAAATAACACTGTTCATAATAACTGCAGACTAATTTCTAATCTTCCTTTTATGAGTATAACTTTAGAAACAGTCGTTTACCTTCCGACTGCTGAATTATTTTGAAAAATGTCAGTCAGGATTGAGAATCCACCATAGTATAGAGCAGGGGCGATGTAAAGGGGGGAAGTTAGGATGATTCCAAAGGCCCATGAGTGACAGGGGCCCTAAAAAATTTTGAAACATAATTGGATTGGTCTAGGGTGGGGGCCAATATGATATGCTTCATAGGGCCCAAAATCTCCAGTGGCGGCCCTCGTACAGAGACAACATTATAAAAGGTAGTTGATGATCTTTGGCGCAACACAGATGCAAACAAGGCCTCCATTATAGTTCTGTTGCATCTTAGTGCTGCGTTTGACACTACTGATTATCAAATTTTACCACATTGCCTAGAAGCTTTGGTATCCAGTTGTATGCATCAGTCGAGCCTAGTGTTGTAAATAAATGGATGTACAACTACTTCCTAAAACAATGAGGGAAAAGAACATAAGTAACTGTCATGGATCCCTGGATAATAAGGGATAAAGTGAAGGCTTGATGGTATGACATCACAGACAAAACCTGAGGCTAAAAATCTGGGTGTAATATTTGATTGTGAACCAAGTTTTAAAAGCCACATTCAGTATATTACAAAGACTGTATTTTATCATCTGAGGATCAAAGCAAAGGTTAGTGTTTTTTTAATCACTTAATGATGCTGAAAATATTATTATTGCTGCCTTAACTATTGGGATTCCTTTCTTTACTGGTTTTCCGAAAAGTACACTATAACGTTACAAGTAATTCTGAATGCTGCTGCCAGAATATTAACATGAGCTTAGAAAACGGATCATATTACACCAATCCTGAATACCCTCCACTACCTACCTTTAGAATAGTGTCTTTTAGAATAGATTTTAAGATCCTTTTACTTAATTATAAAGCATTAATTGGACTAGCATTTTCATACATTACTGACCTTCTTAAGTTTTATACTTCCTCTAGAATTTGGTGATCTACCACTTCTTCTGGATGTGTATATTTAGAGAATGAAATATGAACACTGTGGTGAGGGCAGATTTTAGCCATTATGCTCCAAAAATATGGAACACGCTACCAGAAGACAGAGATGCTGAGGTAGTTTTAAAAAATGACTGATTGGCTTTTTAATCTGTTCACAGCATTTAATTATATTTATTTAACTTTATTGTCCTGCTGTCTTATCATTGTTGCACGATTTCTTTGTGTTCTTTACGACCTGTTATTTATCTCTCTTTACCTCACTGTTGATATATCCATAATATATGGCATTAATAATTTTCAGTTTTCACTAGCTTATACATTTATATATCCCTTTTGACCTTTTCGTTACTTATTTTTTATCTCATATACTGGATTCGTAATTACTTATTTATTCTATTTTTATTTTGTTTTATTCATTGACATTTTTTGGTTCATATGTTAATCCAATAACTGAAGCACTATGAGCCACATTTCACGTGTGAAGAGTTCTATATAAATAATGATTGGTGGTGGTGGTATTATGGTGCACCAACACTGACCATCAATAACAGATCATTCTCTGCAAAGTGCAACTGGTGTCTTTTTTCCCTTTGGTTCTTATTTTAATCCCATAGGTGAAACACTTTGAGCCACATTTCATGTAAGAAAAGTGCTGTATAAATAAAGACTATTAACATCATCATCATCATCGTACAGAGACACCAGAAAAAATCCACAATCAATATCAGATCTTTCTCCCCAAGGTGGAATTGGTGTTTTGAGCAACATATGGAGACAAAAAGTAGCCACAACTCAAATTACACATTTCTTCCTTCTTCTGGGAATATACATTACTACTCTTAACTAGCCTTTGATATGCGTCCCTTGCAGAAAAGTGTCAAAGAATTTTCACCTTACCACTTCATTACTGAAATGCGGAAGCAATATTTCACAAATAATGATGCTTTGACTGGAATCCGAATGGGTGATCAAACAGAATGGCATGGTACAATAGCCCACCACAGTTTGCTGCTTCCCTACCACACCTATTTTCCACTAGTAGTGGGTATGGATGGTGGAGCAAAACTTTTTTGTGCAGAGTAGCAAATGGATACTTTCTCATACAAATATACTGCCATGCACCTGTAGGAAAAAGTGTACAGCTGAAGCTTCCATATGGGAAGCACGCATGTTTGTTTAGATCACCGTTTAACAAGAGTAAAGAAGCCTTCGGTAAATATACAGACAGTTTACTCCCAACCCGATACCACTAGTCAACAAACCAACATTTAAAAAGCAAGGTTGGAGAAAACATTATTGCTAGTTATTGCTATGTAATTCAAAGTTTTTTTTTTACAAATCAGACATGCACAATTTGCCAATGTAAATGATTCAACATGCAAAGTGTCACCATAATATAAAATTTATGAGGGTTAATTGTGGCAGTTTTATAGGAAGGATAAAGGACCACAATATTAATTTCACATCAAAGCCTTGTCAGTTGGGAGTGCCACTTTCCCTACTGCAGCCTACAGTATTTCTTAGGAGCATTGTCTTTACATTGCTATGCCACCTTTTCTGTTTCTTAAGCGACATAACAAGGATCAGTCAAGTGTTGGACTTGACAAGAATAGCTAAGGAATAAAGCACAATACAATCTGAAGATGGTGGGATTAAACAGTGCATAGACAGGTACAGTCAGACTGGGATATTCCAGTGTGAGAAGACTTTCAGGTACATAGGCTGTTTAATAAATCCGTCAGGGCCATACCACAATCAAAGGTACAGTGTACATTTTAGCTCTTTACAAATGTACTATTTTCCAGCAATTGAGAAATAAAGCAAAGCATTCTAATATTCTCTTTCCAAGAAACCCTTTTAACAAAGGATTTTTTGAACTGTCCATTAACTGTCCATTGCTCATTAAAGCAATATTTTTGTCATTCTACTGGCAAGATGGCCATGTGGCTCTGAGAGATGAGGATTCATTTGTCAGGACAATTTGGTGACTTTCTGTTTCTTTACAAGCACACAACTTGAAAGCTGATAAAAAGTGAAAGGTAATGTCAGAAATTAACAATGGGCATGATGACTAGTAATAAAATCAAATGCTTGAGAAAGTATAGGGAAGCTTTATGAAGTTAACCCTTAGTGGAAGTTTTTAACCATGCAAGATATCATAATAAACAGACTATTTTTCTGAAAATTCCAATACAGCTACGATGAGCCAATTATTTAAAAGCACAACTTGGTGAATGCATTTCATAATTACAATAAGTAATTTCTGACTTATGACAAGGCTAAAAGCATTATTTGTAACACAGGGCCATGCCATGCATTAGAAACACTCACAAAGCATTTCGATAAATTTAATTGGCTCAAATTAATGCCACCACCGCACTGTACTTCATATTAAAAGGGATAAAAGTTACCACATAAAGGCATGCGTAAACACACACCCGATCCTTGCAAGTTCTCCCAGTAAGAATCTGACAATGTGAAAGAATCCCAAAAGGTCAGAACCTTGCATGCCATACCTTACAAAGACTCCAGGTGCACTTTGATAAAAGCAAGATCTTAGTGAGTAAATGAAAATGGGGTTTCTGTTTCCATTTTGTGTGTTCTCTTTATGGTTAAGGCATAAGGTAATAGTACTGGTCTTCTGTCCGAACGCGACCGAATATAATAAAATCAATTTCATATGCTCTGACATCTTCAATTACATTCTGAAGTATATTAGAAATTTATGCAAACTACCATACCACCAGGTTCTTAATTGCTGTTTTGTGAAATATAATTAGCAGAGAGGATAAATAAGGCTCTAGTTCATCTAAGCAACCCACATAACAGGGGGCTCCCACAGTTCCTTGTGTTGTTTGGTACTTCACGGTATCTGTTAAGAAGGACCAAAGAAAACGAAACAGCTAAAAACGAAAATATCCTGCAGGCGGAGGGCAGGAAATCTGAGCACACAGGTAGTCTTGGAATGACCCCTGACAGGCCTCAGTGCTTTACAGGAAATGGATCATTCTTAAATTTTCTAACCCTCCGGTCATCATTTAAGTAGCCATAATATTTTTAAATGGAGAGGAACCGCTTCTGATATTGCAGTTGAAGTCCAAATGACATGCTGCTGAGGGCAGGTGACCCAATGCTACTTTGAATTACAGTCAACTAGCCATCTCATATTTCTGAACAACACTAGGTATGTGCTTTTATCAAAAATTATAGAAAATATACTTTTTTATACTATTCCATTTACTCAGGTACCTCAGAAATTCTCTCTAACCACCATCACCCCCCCCCCACCCCAACTCTTTCTTTCATAAAGGAAACCTATTCATTCTTCAATTTGACCAAATCAAGTCTGAATCAAGTAACAGCCTCACGTCAATCCTGGCTGGCACTCAGGTTGCAGACACCCAATCTCAGACCAGGTCTCCTGGGCATATTTAACTCTTATATAAATACAGGAATTGTCTCCTGACAAATATATAATATATACGATATGTCACTGCTGTCCAGACGTCAGCGATATGCTGCTGCAAGCCAGTCTAGACATTAGACCATTAGACACTCAGCCCCGAAACACTCCACCTTTTTTTTTTTTTTTTTTTAAAAAACAGAAGACAGAAGCTGTTTAAAAGGAAAACATACGTAAATCATCTTATACAGCATCATGAAGAATTGGAGCAGACTGAACTCTTACAGATACTAATACTCCTGAAATAAATAGATTCTAGTTAAACAGGGGACACTCAAGCAGCTGCAGAGGATCACATAAACGTGTTTAACCCAAGACACTGCGTGGGATTTATCTGCCAGGACAAAGGTTTAAGATCCACCATGTGATATGGCCACATGATATGCGCTCTCCAGCAGATGCACACACAGGTGGCAGTGTGTATTTTGGGGAGCATTCTCCTATTTGCCTGCACACTAACCACTAGCGCACTAATATATAAAATATGCATATATAAATACAGCATATATACAAGCATGTAATTCTCACAGACATTTCACCTATGGTCATTTACAGCTGGGTACCTCAGTTAGCAGCCCATCCTCTGTTGACTTATGGATTTCACCCTCACTCCATTACAAAGTCATGGGTTACAATAGCCCAAACCCTAAAGTGCTTAAATTACAGTGTTTATGTGAATGAGAAGAAAAATCATTTAAAGGGACCCAAAAAATCTTGAATATTATGGCCCAAAACCTTTTCTATCTCATACAAAGAATAAACAGAAATAATGACAAATGCAAATAAGTTTATTCAAGGTTAGGGAAGGTTAAAGTAAGACAAAACGGAGTCACTCTGTGAAAAAGTCTGTCTTTTAGTATCTAAAGTCATAGCAAATGCTTTGGAAGTGAAGGGGTCACCCTATTGTGAAAAAGACTTGTAAATTTCCATACCATAAAATGGAGAACAGTGGCACAATCACTTTTATTATAATACAGAGTCAATTAATAACCGATATAATGAAAATTACATTATGATTTTATGTCGTGGGTATTTTTCATCTTCTCATGATTTCATTTTGTTGATATCGCTTAACAAATCGAAGTTAAATTATGACTATATCCATATATTTTCTATTTCCAAACTATATCCAAACTGTCATGGTAAATACAAAAGGCATCAACAAAAAAAGAACTGACCTGCCTTGGTCAATTAATTAGCAGAGGTGCACCAATTTGGATTGTTACTTGCAATCTTTGTAAAACCAAAGTTTTGAGAGGTGGAAGCAGCGTTTAATGGAAAACCCTACCAAGCAAAGTGCATGCAATTGTGCGAGACAACGCAAGTGACATGAAAAAAAGCAATGAATGATTTTGGGAGTTGCTAGCTTGGCCTGTTTTGCACACTTGCTACAGTTTGTCATACAGCACGGGGTGTTATCGCAAGTGTAAAGGACACTGTTGCCACTGGGAGAAAAATTGTGGGCCATTCGCCACCTGCGTATCCTTGCTTGGAAGATATTCAAACTGAACTGCAAATGCCTCAAACGCTTAAAACAAGATTTACAAACAAGGTGGAACAGTACATTTTGAATGTTACAAGTAGCCTAATCAAAGCTTTTTTGGCGTAGATTTTTATTTGTATTTATTAGTTAAAAAATAATATATAAAGTATTAACATTTATATATTATATTAACATATTAAACTAAAAAGAGCCCTTGTATTGGAATGTGTCGGAATCAGCAGATCAGAACTAAAAAAATGTGTATCAGCTCATCCCTATTAATTGGTGCACTTGATCAACTAGTGCCCCACACATTAACATTTGACGAGCTAGGCTTTCCACATGCAGAAAGGAAAGGAACATTTCAGATAAACCAATGGGGACACAGCAAACTAGATCTTGCTCTGTTTCACGCTGTTTGTGTCACTATCAGATTTCAGAAAGCATGAACAGTACATGCAGTAGCAGCACCAAGTGGCTACTTTTCCAGTGATAAGAATAATAATTTGGGGTGAAGTCTGCACACAACCACCATTCTGTCCCACCCAGGGCCATTGGGTGAGGGAGGAGCATTCACTGGAACACCTATAATCCCTCTGAACCTTTAAACACCAACCTCTCTGGATAGATGAGAACTTCCCTCTGAGGACACCTTACTTTGTGGATGGCAGAACTGTGGAAAATGGCTCTGACTTATTTATGTCCAGATTTCATGCAAGATTTCTTGGGAGACTGAATCGCTGCGGACCACACTGTGTGAATGCTAAGACAAAGCGTGGGCATGTGCTAGTGAAAGACCAGACCAGGTGTGCAACCAGACAAGATTACATCAACAAATGACATATACCAAGAGACACAACTGCATGACACATGTATTGCAACTTGTTAAATTTCACATCGCTTAGATATATGCACTTTCATTCTATATAACAGTTATAAAATACACAAAGCACTATCGATAAAATTTTTACAAGTCTCGGGCAATATGAGAAAAATACCATATGCTTTGGCAAAATTTGTAGAGCAGAACACCGAAGAATTTTATACCAACACACCCCCGGGTAACAATTTACTAGCTCATAAGTTTTTCATCACTTTTTGAAAGTGGTACGAAACTTCAGCCTGAATAAGATCAATTGTGATCATAATGCTTCCCTCAATAGCAGGATTTCACCATGTGAATGTAACAGTAAACAACACATATGGCAGGGGGAGGAGCTAATGGGCACCCATGTGCACTTGGCAGAACACAGCTACTAATACCTATAATCAAAGAGGCTGAACACAGCACCTGCACAGGTTGCACAATTACTTGCATGCGCAGCAACATTCGTTATTTCCATTTGTAATACATCATTACAGGGTATGATTGGTGTAACGACAGAGTCAGACTCAAGAGGCATGACAATAATAAATGGAGACCTTGCTGATCATGGGCTAACAACAACTCTAAAGCCTGCATTTCTGAAGCACATAAGATTTGAAGAGACGAACTGCTAAGTCCTGTTTACACAGAGTGGAGTTCTTTGGAGTAATAACTTTGTATAAATGAGTCATGCAAAATGTGCTTTTGGGAATGTGTGTGTGAGTTTTATTTCCTTTAACTTAGTAGCATTTCAGGGTCATAATCTAACACTCCTTTGTACTTTGTGAATTAAAGGTCTTATCCACAGTGGTCAGAAGATAACCACTAAACGTAATGTGAAACAGCAAAATTTGTAAAATAGAGTTACAGTGGTTTATTTTGCATTTCCCATCATTTTGCAGTCTGGAGTGGGATTTAAAAATAAGCAAACCAAAAACAAAACTGAAGTGGCCACTGAAGGGTCAGAGCAGAAGAAAGCTCCACTAGACAGCTGTCCTAATGGAAAGCCCTATTAACAGTGTCCATGTTTTGCTCAACCAATTTTCATTCCACATGAAAAGGCTCTCAAAACAGATGCTTCAATGGAGCTTGCCAGAAGTTTCCAGACATCGAGACTTTTTCCGTGATTATTATTTTTTCTTCTGTGTGTGCGCGTGCATGTGTGTGGATTATGATGATATTGCATTGTGGGAAACAAATGCCCCCCACAATGTGATAAAAACCTGTTATTTTGATGTGGGGACCATTTTTCAAGTTCCCACAGAGATCTGCGAATACAATCAAAAAAAGATTTAAAAAAAAAGGCAAAAGAATTGTTTCGTTGCTTATGGTTAGGGCTGGGTAGGGATTATGGTAGTCATGTTGGGATTACAGTTCTCCATAGAAATGAATTGAGAGTCCCCACAAATATATAATTATAAACGTGTGTGTGTGTGTGTGTGTGTGTAAGAAATTTAAAAAGGCATTTGGGTAAATTCTTCATAATGCGCCTTCATAACTGAAGCACTTGCTACAAAGACTTCATGTAAATTTACTGTGATACATATTGTGATATTTATAAAACAAAAAGGAATTGAAAATTAACCCAAAATGAACTATAGCCAATTACAACTTATCTGCCAACAGTGTCTGACAAATAACTTGGCATAACTCGTGGCAATACCGCCAACACAAAACTGTGCTGACAAATCATTTGTTTTTCCTAAATATCATCTGTACGGAATCTAAAATATTTCCATACAATGGAAGATGAATGCCCTTCAGTGACCAGTTTGCTTTTCTCCTCCCCACTCATTTTCTTAAAATTTCTCACAAATGCGCCACACTGTCTATGTGGGAATCCAATAGCAAAGACAAAAATGATTACGATTGGCGTGGAGAGTGCATGCAAAGCTTTTGCAAAAACAGCAGCATGCTTTACACTGACTTTTGTAGCCATCATTAAATGAATCACTAAAATTGCAAAGCTTGCTTTCCTATGACAAAGTTTACATGTTTTAGAGAAAATTTTTGATGACCTCCATTCAAGAATCTTGTCATGAAGATGCCACGCAAGCCTAAGCTCAACCCAGCCAACTACTGCGGTCCTTGCAATGCGACAACTGCATGTGCCTATCATGCAATGTCAATACTAACATTTCACATCATGCAGGCCTAGACACACACACACACACACACACACACACACACACAGTATGTGCATGTGTGTCTGTGTGTGAGGGGCAATAAAGACGCACAACATTTACCGCAGTGGATTGTATCAATGAGACCGTTTACCCATTTTTACAGCCAAATCAAGAGCTACTGGCCAAAATCTACAAAAATCATTTGACTATAGTGTCAATGAAGCTCAGAGAAAGAACATTATTGTGCTTAAAGCTACAAAATTTTTAAGTCAGGAAGGACACTTCATACAAATATGCAGCATCTGTCTGGCTTGGAAACACAAATGGTAATACTCAGAAACCATAATGTTTAAATGCCCTTTATTAATTACCAAACTCATCTGATATCCTGCAGACAGAGAGGTATGTAGTTGGGTCAATCTATGCATAAAGTCAATGGATGAAAGACAGATCTAATCTCACTCTGTCTCTAGAACAATGGTCTTTACCCACTGTCCAGTCACCACTATCGCAAAATAAGCATAAATGTCCCAGAAAATGGTATTAATTGCACATGAAATCTGCAAGCAAAACCAAACTGGCACTGTACATAGAAACTTGCACGCACTAATCTGTGTGTGCAAGACAAACGTTTGAGGAGACACAGTGTGAGATTATGATGAAAAAGAGTAAATGAGACACCTCACTAACACAGGGGCTCACAGCAGATAAGGTTTGCCCAGAATCAGCAGGAATGCCTCCAAGACAAGATGCTAAAATTTGAAAGTTTAGAAGGCCTGAATTTAGCCTTATGCAGAGCAATCTGGAGGTTGATGGGGTGGGATGCCAGAATGTATCAGTGAGCTGAATCAACATTACTTTATAGCAGTGTTTCCTAACCCAGTCCTCAGGGACCTCCAGATAGTCCACATTTTAGCTCCCTCCCAGCTCCTGGGACCAAAAACATGGACTGCCTTCGGGACCCAGAGGACCAAATTGGGATATTCTGCTTCATAGTATACAGGAAAGGTGGCACTCAGAGAACTATTTAGCTCCCAGTGAATTGTCAGGGTAAAAACACTCTGCAGGAGGGTACATAGTCATATGTCCTCATCTTGATTACAATCCATAGGCCTGGCATGAATTAGATTTTTGTTGCAATAACAAAAAGAAAACCTCCCAGCAAATTATTGTTCCTGTTAGATGAGCACAGAGTTCAAACAATTTCCTTTGATTAACATTTAAAAGTTACAGACTTGATTTAGCTTCGACTGGTCCAACCCCCACATTGTCCATAGTTCTACTGCACTCCTTGATGGATTGAATGGAGAAGCCTTTTTAAAAACCATTAAGTGTGAAGTCCTATTACCATATAATAGGACGTGGGGCTCAGAGTGCTACGCAATATGGATGTCGCCTAGCAACACCTCCCCGGGACCTTTTCAGCCGAATTAATTTTATTGAAATGAATGAGGGAGAATACAGAAATTTGCAATGTTAACATTATCAGAGAACATATACATTTGCTTATTCAAACTATGAACACTTGAACAAATAAACCACTGTTCCTCATTAGAATGTGCCACGATTCAAAGTTCTTTTAAGGTCAATGGTCATTTTAACTACTTGTAATATTTTTACTGCATTTATGACTATGAGAGACGATAATGCAATTCTCAATAACACAGAACATACCGTATCTTTTTAAATATATGCCACTCATTTTACTTAAAAATGTTATTACCTCCAGTCAATTTCTTTCAATGTCATATAGGTCGGCACTAAAACTGCAACTACAAAAAATATATTAACTATTAATCTTCACATAACTGTGAAACAGTCAATTTCAAACAATACTATGGCTCTCACAGAAATGTCAACAGTTTTTTGCATGCACACACATGCTTAACCTGGTGATGAATGGGTCACAAAAACACTTTAGTGGCTTATTGGTTAATAAGCAGGAAGTGACAATTAGCTTGCATTAAAAGCAGACACCTCTGCCATGCTCAGAGGGTAAGAGACAAAGGGCCAGCTTACATAATAACCAACAGCTCTGTGGCAACAGAGGAAGTATATTTTTAAAAAGTAACTCTCTCTCATGTTCTAGACTGCTGAAGGGCTAATATCCATGTCACCTGAGTTCTTTTACTTAGTAAAACATCATGATCTTTTACATAGTGAACATCATGATCTTCAATTTGTATTATTTAGTTTTTCAGAAGCTTATCAATAATACGCATAGACTAGAGGTTGCTTCTTCTTCTACCAAGTCATAGTACCACAGGGAAATAAAAGAGAATGCAAGAATGCAATAAAATGGGGGGGGGGGGGTGATTCCTGCCTACAAAATATTCATATCACTCATAAAAGACAGATAGAGAAGCACTCAGTCTCCAAGACACTATTGTACATAGGTTATTCCCACAAACCACAGGCACTGCAACAAAGCTCATCTGACTGTCGATTACAAGAGGCAAATTGCACAGGACACATGTCAAAACGGGTGCAAGGCAAAGCACAAACAAAGGTTTTACTGGTCAATAAAAGCTCCATAGTAACTGTAGTTTTGAATTTAAGGCTATATGGTAATTCAGATTAGACTCTACTCAAATACCATAAAAGTTATATTGTGTGAAGCAGGTTTGACCTCCTTGTTGCAAACCGCAGGAATAATTCAGCTGATTAATAACCAGGTACTAGATGCTCATAGTAACTAAGGTGGAAAAATCCACCTCATGTGTTCCAAAGCATAAATGATGCAACTGTAGGCCAAAGACAATAAAAGGCTAATTCCTAAACTAACCAAAAAGCAGACACGATCGGAGGCACTTGCATTAAATTACAGTAAGTCAGGTGCTTTTCTGTTCTAATTTTTTTTGCACAGAATTTATTATTCTTCAAATATTTATTTCTAATTTCACAATAGTGTGTTCTGTATTTCAGGATATTTAATTGATGTACTGTGTACTTTTTATATTTTTACACTACATTTACTTTGTTTGCACTACGTGTACTGTATTTGCACCATGCGTGTTTTGGTATCATATGTGTGTCCTATATACACCATAATTTATTAAATAATTGTAAAAACTTGTTTGAAAAATTCATGCACCTAAACAAAAAGTGTCGGTCAGATGGCTCAACTTTATCCAGAGGCCTCACCAGAACAATAAATCAGTAAACAAGGGCTAGAGATTTTAAGGTAAGGAAGATATCACCACAGAATGGTCATGACTGCCCATTGACCAATGTGTCATCATCAGAATCCCACAAAAGTGCTAATCAATCCACACTCCATCCCCCGAACAACTGCCAGATCTGGTTACCATTCCAGACGGACATTCAGATAGGGGGTCATCTAGGCATACTGAAATTCTATCACCTGCATGGAATCAATGGATGTGAGAGAAGTTACTGCGGTGGGCTGCAGCAGATGGCACCTGGAGAGATTCGGGCAGCAGCTCTTGCACGATCTCCAAGCAGATTCGCCTATTTGCCTTCTTCCCGCTTTGCTTAAATGAGCAATTACAGTCGCACAGCCCATTTCACCATGGGGCTTGCAAAGACGAAAGATGCACCTGGTGAAGTTTACACAAACAAATAGCTTTTAAGATCACCATTGCAATTCAGAGGAGCTAATTAGCAAACCTGGGCTGTTTTAGCGATCTCTGTGAAATGCTATCTGTTTCTAAGAGCTATTGCAATAACAATGCTTCCCAAATAGGATCTTACCCTAATCACAGCTAAACAGCTCTTTCCATTACAATTCAAATGCAAGTGATATTTTGTCCAAGGTATGCCACACCCTATCAAACCTAGTTATTTGCAGAGCCTCCTGCAGCCCAGGCCACAGGCTAACGATAACCCACTTATTTGCAAGAGTCAGTAAATAGCAACGCTGTCCGTTTTATTACCTTATATTTGTGTAAAAAAATATACACATTTCAATTAGGTGGTAATCTGCTAGAGACAAAGAAAATAATCTATTATAATGATAATCTGCTAATAGTGAATAATTTCCCCCAAACAGACGTGATCACCTTAAGCAGTTTTCACTGTAATTTATTTTGTTTGCAAGAAATGCAAACTATTTATTTTCAACTTTTTTAGGGAACTTGCTTTTCACATTAAAACTAAAATATGACCTTTTTCATAAGACGTTTTCATTTCAAGCAATTTGTGCTTGAGTTCTTCGAAATATTCAATAAATAAATATTGATATTGAATAAATATTCAATAAATAACCATAAATGGTTCATCTGTGTGCATGTTCTTCAATTATTTTAAAATCATAAATATATACAGTCTTTCATTAGAAAAAAATATCGTTGAGCATATTTACAAATACAAACCTTGTCAGTGAAATGAGGGCAAAAAACAGAAAATTATCGTTCATTTATTGTAATCAAGGTAAAATGTTCAATTAATCATGATATTGATTTGAGGTCATACCAGCCAACCCTATTCATCCCACATTTTTCCGTTCGATTTTTTTGTGTTTATGGAGTGGTCAGAGGAATGCTTTCAGTCTCTCAACTGTCTGGCAGACAACTTCACCAAATAAATAGAAACATAATCATGCTGGAAATTGTCATACCAAAAAGACCATTAGCAACATAACCAATACCATTGCTGCCAAAACCAACAGGAGGACCACAAGTACAAGCTTATTGTCACTACCGACCACACAAGCTGCTACTCCAACCTGAGGACTTCTAAACACATCCAGTATTAGGGTGGTTGTATTAGTTCAACCAGTCTAAATAGTCAGCTGTTACAGAACATTTCTGATTGCAAGAAACATTTACAATGCTTCTGATATCATTACTCCTACATAAATTGTAACCTTCTGGTGTCTGAATGTTTGCCAACTACACCATGAGCATCCAGGCAATTAGACATCTGGCCCTGTGTTGTATAGGATAGCTCTGGAGGTTCAGTAGAGAATTTGGAATTAAGACAAGCAGAGAACAGGCTCAGGTGCTAAACCTGCAGGGCAGAGGGGTAATTGGTCAAAAACATGAAGCCGTATCTTGAAAAGCTATAAAAGATTTACTGAAGTACCAAAGACAGCAAAATCTGACTTTTGATCATTGATGAGACTATAACACCACCCAACACATGAGTTTGCCAGGGTACTGCATAAAATAATAAAATCCATTGAAAGGAAAAGGAACTCATACCAGTTGTGATACTTTTGCCCCATGTCCACAAAGATGGAGAGAATATTCATTAGCAGAATAATGCACTCCAATTAGAAAAAGTGGGAGAATACTGGCAGGTGTGATTTGCACCTGCTCTCCAAAAATCCCTCTTCTCCACACTCAACCAATTAAACTCAATGGCTATAAGATGTAACTTCCTGCTGCCTAATCTTTAGTCCCACTGAGAAACCGGACTAGAAGTTCTGAAGTTGAACTGACCCCTCAACTCATAATAATCTGTAATAATTCATCACATCTGGATAAAAATCATCAAATAATTTGAGAGGCCTATTGAATTTACATAGAAAAATATTATTAAAAGTATCCACAATCTTCCAACAACTGGACACACATATTGCCTTCCACATGCATTAGAAAACAACTGCTTGCACACTCTATGGACATGAAGGCCAATGAACACAATCAGAAAAAATGAGTTTTTACATAAAAGTATCTGCTGCAAACACAGCTGAGGCCTCCTGCTCTCTTCTCAGTAATCTGACAATGTTGTATCAGTTGCTATTCCTTGTCTGAGCAACAAACAGAGCCAAGATAAACATAGATGTTAACCGAGGGCTAAGTCAACAGTCAGACACATTGCTTCACCAGACATCTCCAGCCACAAATACAGGTATCGTTTTCAGATAGTGTCTACCAACCACTCCAGACCATTATCAAACATTCCCAGAGGGACTTTTTATACTGTGTATAAAAAGGAGCGGAGTGATTGTGCCAAGATATGTAGCCATGCTAGGAATTTAAATGATTTGTTTGTGCTTCCTGCATGTGTACAGACACACACAAAAGAAACACATCACATGAATTAGGCACTTTCATTCTTACCCCTCCGAGTGTGACATGTGCATGTTTTCCACCTGTCCAGACACATGCAATTTGCTGAACTGTTTTTAAACATTGCTCAGAACGTGTCATTGTGTGTGTGTGTGTGTGTGTGTGTGTGTGTGTGTGTGTGTGTGTGTGTCTCATCCAATGATGACATGTAACTGGAAAAACAGATATTGATTATGGGCCTTGAGGGAAATTCAGGTTGGAGCAATACATGCGCAGACACCTCTCAGTCTAAGGACTGATCAGATTAAAAATAAAAAATAAAAAAACAAAGAGGCTTGTGTTTGAGGGTTTTTACCAAGAACAAGGCATTGAATGGTTAGTCACTGAACCAGTCCACTTCAGCCATTTCCCTTTGGTGCCACTGAAATAGACTAACGTATGCTAATCCCCAGTGGTTGACTGGAGACTGTGCTAAGGGCTTCCATTTTCCTGGATGTTCAGCATAAAGCCACGTTAATAGGCATAGATTTTACCAAGAAATGAGAGAAGACTCAGGATAAGCCTTCATTGCACCTAGACTTCACAACAGTGAACACCTTCACAAAAGCAGATAGCATTTCTAAGTTCATCCTAATTTTAAAAAAAAAATATTTCTATTAAGAGACATCCAGCATGTATTAACCCCTCTGACTTGCACAGCATTAAAATTAAGAAAATGAAAAATATACATACAATTTTTCTAGTGCCCAAGAATAAGAAGCTCTTTTGGTTCAGTGTGAAGGACTGACCTTTATACAAATGAGGATGTCTAGAGAGGGCCTACCACAGTGACAAACACACTGGTTGTGCAGCATTAGCCACTCAATGCTGATGTCTTTCACAGACGGCGTGCAGCCCCTTGACGTTAAATTTGCATTTTAAATCACAGTCCTTTTCACGGTGGAGCCACGAAAGCACCGGGGACTCCCAGGACCTCAGACAAGCTCAGCTTTATTGTTTTACTTCCCCTGTATCCCTCTTGCTTCCAAGAGTGGATCCATTAAAAATAGTTTGAGAGACGTCAGCCACCTACAGCTGACAAAAACCGTGGGATTGGAAAGTCTGTCCCTAGGGGGGTCACTGGGTTTCTCATGCAGTGCAATAAACCACTTGCTTTCCACAGAAGAGAAGGGCGAATGGACAGAGGGCCTCAAGGACACAGCAAACAACCAAAGACGCTCCTTGGTAAAGAGTACCACGTAACTAGACTCACAATAGTACCTGTGTCAGAACACACAACACAACGGATACAGCCAGGGAGAGCAAGAACAACAAACCAACAAGTAAAGGTACAAAACTGAGCTCCTGGATAAAACTGAATTGGACACAGGCGCCCGAGCAAATGAGCTTCCTGATGTGGATAAAGCCAGATGAGAAAGACCAAGCCACTATCACCCTGAGTGTGACTGAAACACCCATACAGGTAAATATCCTACAAAAATAGTGACCTTTCAAGGCAAGTACTACCTAGCAAACAGAAAGAGCAGAACTAATATCAGATGACAGTCCCATACAATTATGACAAATAAATATTAATCTAGAAAATAGAATTAGCTTCTTTGTCACCATTGGAACTACATGCAAAAATGATATACAACATGTCATATTTCACCTTACTGATACTCTAGGGAAATACCCAGAACGGTACTTGTTAGCTGATGACAGCAAAGATAAAGACCATTTACTGTGTTTTCTACAAATCCTCTCACAATCACTCATAATCAAACTGCCAAAGGAACAATACCCTTAATGACAAAAGCAGTATGACGTAACACACATTAATGAGGAGGCTATTGATAACTTCAATAGCCTTTAACTGAACAAGTTGTAAATATCTGTCGTGCTAAACTGCCAACAGCAAATGCACCTCATGTAGTCATCACTTTATTTTCTTCTGTACACAGTCATCAGTCTTTAAATGCAAGAAGCCAGTATAATTCTGTTTTAAACTGAAATCATTGGCACATATCAGTACAAAGAGGCACTCAGAGACGATATGTCAAAGTAGAAAGATGTTGACAATTTTAAAAAGCTAAAAAATGATTCCTGCTATATCATAAGCTAAGAGGAGCACAGTGCTTTTTCTGGCATACTCTAAGCAGAGGGGGAAAAGGATAAATGAAGCAGAGTACGATTTAAGTGGCAAAAGCACCCAGAACTGAAAAAAATACTGAAAAACGTCAATCGCGTGGAGGCAAAATGCCAGTTTGCTCCAAGGGAAAATAATCTTCTGAATCTCATCAGCTCATCTTAAGTAAGAGTCATGACATGCAGAAAACTAGCCACAAGGAGTTCACTGCAAAATATTTTATGTACTTTATGTATGTATGTATGTATGTATGTATGTATGTGTGTGTATACACAATTTTTGCTGAATGTGATTTAAAAATTAGAAAGGAGTTGGCATATTACTATTACACAAGGCCCATGTTTACGCAAAATCATTTCAAATTCATGAGAAATCGGCCTCGGGACACAAAAGAAAGTAGCACAAACTTCATCACTTCCAAATAAACAAACAAACAATGCTTCAGAAACCACGGACGATATTCATCCATGACTGCATGTGGATTAGAGGTTCAGGACAGGACATAACGCGATGCATGCCAGCTCAAGGCCTAGAAAGGCATTGCTTCACTACTCTTGAATCAAGTGCTCACAAAGATGAAACATACCAAAGCAACTACAGAAATGTCCAAATCATAACCCTGCAGCTCCCTGTTCTGAATAGTCCAAAACATAATAACTTAGTACTTACAGGGGCATAATTTAGATGGTTTGTATATTATATGAAAAGGTCTTAAGAGGAAATGACAATGCAATTTGACATGCAAAGTGTACAGTCATGGGTGGAAATTATGGAGGATGGGGGCTTATAATAAGCAAAATCGTCCAATACTGGACCCCCTTAAATCGGCGGAGATTTCAAACCCCAAATGCTCAACCAAAAGTTATGCCCTTGTGTACAGTATTGGACTGTTTGTTCAGAAATTGATAATGAACAGATGAATGCTATCGTTCAAACTAGCAGAATGTTATGGGTTGAGGTTAGGGGTGATCAAGTATTATTCATGAATTTTCACATTCATGTGGATCTTCCACTCTAACCCTTTGGCAGCATGTGAATGCTGAAAGAAAAAGGCAAAACTGCAGATTGCACATGTCGTGCTGATTTTTCTTGTCTTCCAACACAGTAAAAATGTATACAAACTAGCTGTATTCAGATTTGTATTCTTTCTAAAGTTTGGTTAATTACTACTAAGTTTTCTGTGCTCCATTGTATATTTTGTACTGGAGACGTATGTGTACTTTTTGACTAGAAATAGTTGGGGTATACAGTGATTTTTTTTAAAGGTTGATTTTTTTATATAAATATATTTAATTTGGCAACAGATTGCAGTTCTTGCACTTTAAGTAATATTTGTTCATTTATGTGAAACCTTACTGAAGCCACTGAACAAAACTAAGAAGCAGACTTCCTGTTTTTTTCCTGTAGCGTACTGGCGTAGGTTTTGGTTGAGCAACATGACCATTAAATTTTCCTGTTCTTAGCAAACTCAATGCCCCTACAGCACTAACTGCAGAGAGTTTGTAATGTTAACTGAAATTTATTTTGCAAATGTCTCATCTAATGCTTAGTAGTTGATAAAGGGAGAAAAAAAAATTAGATCTGTATCGGTATCAGCAGATACTCAATTTTTGTATCAGGACTGGATCAGAAAAAAAATATTATGCCATTTCTATTGAATATGCGAGGCTTTGTATGTTGATCTCATTCCTTTATTCCATATCTTGCCATGATATGGCCAGTGGGCAGGCTTAGTGTTTAATCTGATGAGCAGGCATTGTTCCCTGGTCATTAATCCCTGGGGGTTCTAATGGGGGGTCCTCACAGTTGACACAGCAGTTCCACCCCAACATCCCCACATTCAAACACTAATGAGCAGCACAAGAAAGGATTCAGAAAAACAAGCAGGCAAAACAAAAGGAAGGGAGAAAAACAGCCAAGGAGGCTTTTATTGTGTGTGCGAGTCTCCGTTGTCTTCACCAAACAGCAACACAAATGACTGCTGACCAACGCCTCTCATCGTGCCCTCGCTGGACCCTTTGTAGCCACTGCTACTGGCTTTTTAAATACACTTTGTATAGGTCCCTGGAGCCTCCTGTGCTGTGTACTCAAAACCCCATCCCACCAGAAGGGGTTAATGCTCAACAGCTGTCATCTGCATTACAAAGGGTGGCCCACTGACATACAGAGCCTGAAACAGGGGAGAGAGGAGGACGGGGGGGAAAAAAAAAACACTCCGTCACCAGTTTGTTACAAACCCCCACCCCCATGCCCCTCTGATTTGCATGATGCTACAACAAGCAGCTTTAAATGGAAAAAAAAAAACTACTCTGCCTTACCATATTGGCCAACATATTCACTAGCACCCAGACACAGCTGGTCCTCACCCAGGGACGACACACACAGACCAACTTTGACAAGACAGAACAGCAGGTAGCAGAGGCTCCACCTCCATTTTACCACAAAACTGAATGGATATGGAAATTAAACAGAAGGTAACTGAAGAAAAACAAAATAAGAACAAAAAAACATTTGAAAGAGAACACAGGCCCTTCAGCTTCAACCAATGATATAAGACTGTAAGAGATATAGGGTATTCCAGACATAAATACACTAGGACAGCTACATGAGTGACAAGTAAAATACACAAAAAATTGCCTTCCTTCATACTCAACTCCCTTGGCTCAACACAAACAAAAACAGACATACAAACTTGCAGAATTAGTACAGGAATTAAAAGGCTGAGAGAGGATCTCCTGTTGTGGGAAAATTCAGCATTATACCTGAAATATTCTAATGGCTGCTTCAAACCATGCTTCAGGGGTTGGGCTTATTCAAATACTTTAGATCTGGGAGGTTGACTGCGAACTGCAGTTGAAGGACATATTATTATTTACAAAGTACAGATACAAGAGTCAAAAACAATTGGAATGAACATCACAAAAAGCAAACAAATACCAACATTGTAAAAATTTCTTTTAACACTACAATTACTTTGTTACTTTGTATCACATAAGGAAACTAAGGCATTACTGGTAATACACTGGTTGAGTGCACCATTGTGACAACCTCACAGAATGCAAAAAATCTGCACAAAACAAGGGAGTAAAAAAAATACTTGGTCACCACTTAACCAAATCAAGTGGCTTAATAAACTTAGCTACGCTCTCCCTCCTCTTACACTGAAATGTTGGAGGGGAATCAAAAGCCTTCAAAGGCATGTCTGTTGTGAAAACACACTGAGATAGGTGAGATAATATAAATTGCATCCTTGTGAAAGACAAGTACCAGCCACAAACAACAGATGATCTGCCTGGCAGACCTCTCTATTCGTGAGATAACAGAAACCGGACCCCCTCCAAGAGCCCCTTTGTAAGGGGGGAATCGTGGCACGATGACAGACAGTCAAACAGGTTAGGGTCAGGAGAGGAAGCTGCCACGGGGTCAGAGACAGGGGCCCAAAAGCACCCCTTTGGGAAAAGTGGGTTTGGGTGATGTCAGGGAGCATTCCTGGGACACCTCCTTCTCCACTGCAGTAAGAAAAAAAATCTGTTGTCTGGAAGTTTTAGACTTTTCAGATTAAAAGTAGTCCTGAAGCATTTTTCTTAAGATAACACTCAGTGTGCAGAATCCCTCGTCTTAATCAAAATGTCAAGAGCACTAAGTAACAGTAAGGCCCACTTATTACACAATAACCATGTGTTAAAAGTTAGGAAAAAAGAAATATGGAAGATAATGAATCTATGTTTGGCACAAAATTTCAAATACTGTACCTTTAGCTATATAGTTCACAGTTGTAAAAACACCTCATACAATTACAAATCACTGAAGGCAAAGTATGCCCACATAGCCCATGCTAATCATTGCTTTAAGTCTGTATCCACAATCAAAGGTCACAAAGGCTCCATGTAAGTAGCCTATTTTTGAGCAGCCACACAAGCAGAAAGGCCTCATTTCCCCCCATCATACAAGACAATGAGCATTCAAGGAACAGTCGAGGTCAACACTATCCTTATCTTCAACTATGAGACTCTCAGTCTGGAGGGAGAGGGTGAGAGTGTGTGTGTGTGTGTGTGTGTGTGTGTGTGTGTGTGGTAAATAGGAGATTAAACCTTGACACAATTAAGAAACGATTACTGAAGTATGCCTTGAGAAGAGGCAGTGGAATGGACTTTACCTGATGTCAACACATGAATAGTAAAGAGTGGACGGGGTCCTTTGGAGTAGTGCCAACTATGTGGGGTAGGGACAGTAAATGCATGGGTCAAATTTTAGTTTTCTATGGTAAATTTCCTAGTTACAAAAACATAATCCAAATTAAATCCGAATTCTTGTACAGAAACATGCAACAGGGCAATTCAGCAGTATGGCTGTGACTGAATGAGAAGCCCTTGGGTGAGAAAGGGAAAAATCAGATCGCTCTCTCCCCTTGTGCTTAAGACAGGAGCCTGTGCAGTAAGCACACCGCTAAAGCTTGTCGCAATCATCTTTCTTGCTTTCACTCCCTCTAGTGTCCAGAATTCACATTGCCTCTCTCACTCAATATTACTAAGAGAACAAGTAAGAAAGGGAGAGAGAGAGTGGGAGAGAGATTCTGAGAGGAAAGCAGCAAGGAAGAGGGGCGGGAGAGCTGCACAAGCCCCACCCACAAATGACATCAGCGCTGTACTGAGGGAGAGCTAGAGGCAGACTCAACTTCACATTTGTACCAGGCTGCAATCTGCTCTGGTCTCCGCTTCTGTTTCAGAGCTAGAAGAGTGTGCGGACACACACGCAGACACATACATTCACGCAGACACAAACATTATTACAGATATTACTACTGCTACAGAATACCATATTTGCTTTCCCAACCTGTCTCTGGTTTGAGATCTGTTCCTCCTGGAGTTTGAAGACTGCAAATTCCTTGCATTGGATTTATTTCTTGGCTGCCTAATTAGTAAGGAGGATTATTTTTCTCTCATTTTTTGGTTCTTGATTAGCAGGTAAGTGTGTTTTGTTTTGGTTTTCTTTATATCTTTTAAAGCTGATTAATTTTTCTGATTGCCTTTCTCCTTTTCCCTCACTGCTTGATATATCTATTTTTTCTGTTATTTCCACAGTAGAGGAATAAAAAATACACATATGAGCAGATTCATTTTGAAATTGAGAGCATCTTTTCTCTCTATTCACACTACTGAAACAATTTTTTTCCTTAAGACAAGAGGTTTTTGCACCGGTATTGTATCAATAATAGATCCTGAGATAGAAACCCAGATGCATTCTTTCAGATCACTCACAGTAAAACGAAAAGGGAATAATAACAAAACCAAAATAATTATTCCAAATAACTTTTCTGTTTGTAACTGAAGGCTTGCTGATTGAGGAGGAGTAGCTCTAGTGAGACAGACATATCTGTGGGTTGTGAGAAATTTCACAGGAGAGTAGCAGTGGTCACTCATTCTTGGACACTGGGGTGCTAACAGTCCAATTGTTCAACATGCCTAGGCCTCCCTCTCCCTCTCTGAGGGAAAGATCAAAATCAATGGCCTCTCTGCTCCCAGCTGCTCCAGAGCACAGACACATTAGCGAGCAAGGTGCCCGCTCCGCTTTTTACAGGGACTTGTAAAGTCCCTGCTGTCTCCACTTCGCTCTCCGTTTATCCAGCACCATTGCTGTGCTCACGTTCATGGCTACAACTGCCACTACCCTGCCTCACAAGGTCAGCTTTCAGGCAGCTTTTCAAACTCGTGTTCAGTACTCAAACAGCAGGCAACATGAATCTACAAAGCTGAAGTGCTTAATGTTTGTTTTCTTCCCTCCATTTTAATGGGGTATAGGTAGTGCAGGCTGAATGGGTACAAATACAGTATCTCAGGATATATTTGTACAAATATGTTTAAATTAGTTCTGAACTCCAGATGTCGAGGTCAGGGATGGACACTGCATGCGGTGAAATGAGGATGATCAGGGAGGTTGCAGCTACTATTTGAAAAAGTCTGCACTAAAAGCAACATGCACATCGAGTGGCCCTCAGCCATGAGAAGAGAACAAAACATTACTCTTTTATTCCTAAAAGACCCACAATACGACAAAACACATAAGTCGGCATTCTTTTGCTTTTCTTTCTTTCAACTGCTCAGAGCTCAGAGAGCACAAGGAGCTGCATTTTCAGTGCGGGCACGCAGCAGCGCACGTTAACGAGAGACACACGACTCATAGATGCTGTTCTTACTTACGGCGGCCAGGCAATTCAGAAACTAGTTCAAACGAGGATAATCACTGTAACATTAAGGCTCATCAATAATGACTAGCAGGGGTAATGTAATGAAACATTGTCATTAGCAGCTCTCAAAGCATACATTCTGTTTAAGACCTGTCACACAAATGAACTCCAACAAAAAGCTTCTTTCAATTTAAACATGGTTCTCAAAGGTTCACAGCGTCTGTCTATACTGTAGCCCAGTAGTATAAATCTTGCTATTTCAGTAAGAATCCAGCAGCGAAAACACAGGCTTAAATAAAAACACCCCCCGCTATCTGATAGAGGAGATTAGATCAGTTTATACTCTTATATATAAAATTGATCTGCCTGTTATACCTCTAATACCACACCGTACTCATCAAGCAGACATGCACTCTGGCACCGGTCCCTTGCACTAATTGGATTTTAGGATTTCTAATAATAATAATGCTCAAAAGAATTTTTAAAGAATCTCACTATATTGATAGAAAATCACAACTTGTCCTCCCTTTGCTGATCTTACTCACGACATTAGTGTATTGAACTAGGGAAAAATTGTTTATATAATAAATGGGGCAAGATCAGGCTGCATTTTGAGTTGTATGTGGGGGGAAAAAATGGTCAAATTAGCCCAATCATTGATAATTAGCAAGTGCAATAAGAACCATCTGTATAGACTCCTAACAGGACTACCATTAACAAAACAAAAATAATTGCAATGCCTCAAATATTTTATTATTTTGTTAATTAGTATGAATTACGTAATTTGAATACATGGAGATTATAAAATAACGGTTCCTTACTGGAGGACTACTTATTTACTGGAGGAACACAATGACCATTTAACTGACATCTATGCGGCGCATAACAGGAATCCTCATTGTGTTTAGTGTCAGATGCCCAAGGCACACGATCTCACTGGTCAATTTTATTCAGTGGTTAAACATTAAAAGGATGACTCGTTTATGGCCTCTAGAGAGGGCTTTGTCACTCTTTCTATGGCAGATAAAAATAGTCATGTTTAATTCCTCTATCATGTTTAGTGGTTCTTGTTTTTCAAAAAGAGAAAATGAAAGAAAATTATACTTGTCAAATCCTGAAATAGTTATTTGATTTATTTGGGAAAATCAGGTCTCAAGTGTGCTACAAAAAGACAAAAACAGATTTAAGTTTAACAAAAGTACAATAAAAAAACTCGTAAAAATTACAGAATGAGAAGAGCATCAAGATCTTTTTTGTGTGATATTCCTCTCCTTCACTGCTCTTCATACGGCCTATGTGCACTCACTGGGAAACAAACTAAGATAGCCAGTGGTTAATTAAGGTCTAACGTGATGCCTTCTAGCATCCAGCAACTGACCGGCCTTGGGTTTTCAGGGTAGACAGAATTTCCTACAATCCCTACCACCTCCAAGTGGGGAAAGACTGAGTTACCAGAACAATTTCCTAACAGCATGCTGCACACATTCAGGAAAGAAAACCATCAGGAGAGGTCATTCACGACACACCACAGACAGGGAGTTATGCAGTTTTCAGTGCGCAAGAAAAATCTAACAAAAACACACTTCATTTATTTTGGATAAAAGGACAAATCAATCTCTTTAACATCATTTGCTTTCAAACATTTACAAGTGAAGACCTGGGAATGAGACACAATAAAAGAAGCTATTTAATTAAATGTTTCATCTAATTCTTAAGAGCAGATCCTTTTTCTAGGGCCACTACAGTAGTGGTTTGCTCCCTACAAGACCTAGAAATAAAAGACGTCAATTGAAGTTGCCCATAAATCTATATGAATCTATTATTCATAAGAAAAATCTGTTACGTTCATATTTCAGCCACAGGCTAATGAAAGGCAGGAAGGATTGTTGGTTGTTAGAGGAGAGTGAGAACTGATAGAGAAAGTCAAACTAACTCTAACCAAGTAAAGAACCCAACTAGCAAATTTACAGCTAAATAAAAGCGTTAAAGATTAAGAGTTTGTATCACTGACAAAAACAGTAGTTTGCACTCCCATTGTTCAAAATCCTTTTCCTAACTGGATTTGCCAAGCTTTATACTATGGCACCCCCTTAAGAAAATTCTTACTTCAGTACCGCTGCACAATTATTCAGCAAAGTAGTTTAAATACAGCTTGCTGTGGTGATTAAATGCAGAAAATATTTAATATTTTTTTTCCACGCTGTCATTTTAGAAGCTACTTTATAACTTTGCTTTACAAATTCATACAAATTGGAGAACTAGATAACTTTACAATGCTTTAAACCCAAATATAGTTTTCTTTTGTGTGTCTGTGTGTGTGTGTGTGTATGTGTGTGTGAAAATACAGTTATTTCATGTAATTTAAAAAAAACATCTTTCTACAGCGAAGCTGGTTTAATCAATACAGAGTGCTTCAGGGTTCCTTTTACATTGTTAAATGTAAAAAAAAAATAAAAAAATTAAAAAAAAATAAAAACGAAATATTTCCACTTGAAATTCTCTCCATATTTCTGAGGAACCCAATGTACATTGGTACATACAAAGCTGACATACAGCTCACACACCTATCATAGTGCCTCTTTGTAATAGTCCTGCAAAAGTTCTAACGGAGCCTTGATGGGCGTGTGTGTGTATATTTTTAAATCGGGATTCTCAATTTAGCTTTACTGCTTGCTATAAATGGAGCAGAAGCTGGCATGGCTGTAAGTTTCTAATACAAACAGTAAAATAATTCCAGCAGCTGCTACCCCAGAAAGGTCAGGGGGGAAAACACAGTTTTGCCAGTGAAAAACAGATGCAAAAATATTTAAAAAATTAGCTACATTAAAAACAACAGACACACACATGCACATACACTCTTCATTCTCCCTAAGTTCTCTTGTAACAGATTGTAAGGCCCTCTTTTTGCCCACGGGAGAACAATAGGCCTGGGGCACTTGGGGGTGAAATCTGATGAGCACAGAAAGAAATGCTACCCGTTCACTGAGGCCTGTTAGAAAGGCGTCCGGCTCGGCCCCCCGCAAACCCAGCACATACCTCCCCCATATTGAGGGAAGGTGCAGAGTACCTTCACAAGAATAAGTAAGGCTATTTTTCCCTCTCGCTTTTCAGAATGAAAACAGTATATTCTTAATGCAAAGTGCTTAGAGAGACATGACATAGACTTTAACAGTAGGCATTTTGGGCTTGCAGCACTTGAAAAACAGTCCAGTTCATCCTGCACTGTTCAGGTGATGAGTGTTAAGGGCACATCACCTCAAAAGCCAGCTTCTGACATCCCTTCCCTGAAGCATTTTTGAATAGGTTCAGAATGCAGAATGGAATCTTGAAGGAATCCAGTTCTGCTTCAGAGAAAAAAAGGCAGTGGATAAACTGGGCTGAGGGGATAGATGGGGTAGTTTGAACCATTAGTTACTGTCGACCCAGCTTGTCCATCAGGAAGGACAGAAGTCAATGTGGAAATTTTAATTGCATTTTTGAAAAGCATTTTAACATCTTGCTACGTTTCCCTGTTGCCATGGCAAGGGGAAGTCAAGCGTCAGAACAGATTAATTAGCCAGGTCTCCCCCCCCAGTTTCTCCAGGTTCAGCTATACTGCTAGTCTACAGCTTTCAATTAAAAGATTCATTCAGCAACACTCCAGTCTATGATGATGCATAGGCACGCATTAATGCTGGGATCAACACAGAATGAGAAGCTGGCAGTCCAGAAAATAAATTATTCAAAATGAATTATGTGTAGAAAAACGACTCTCCCGAATTCCCATCGGATTTTTTGATTGCCGCTGCTCATTTGTCTCATGTTGCTTTACTGCACTGAATAACAAAGCAGCCACTCCCTGTTCGATTTCAGATTTTTTGCTGAAATGTAGTTTTGATGATTTTTGATGAACTGAAATGTAATGAACATTTTAAATGTAGAATCATAAAGTCTGTTAAATACCTCAAAATGTTTTGTCTATGTATTTATTGAACTGAAAGGCCCCCCATAAACAAATTTTTATCCTCTGCTGATCTCCATGCGTCATCATACTTTTATTATGTGACGCGCCTGTGATCTTGAAAGATGATTGCAGAAGTCACTTCCATTGTTCTCCTAATTCCTCAAATCAGTACAGGTCACACCTGTTGTTTCTGCTTGGACTCTAATCTACAAATACATTATTAGGCATGGACTGGTATTCAGATACACCAGAAGACGATTGTTTGCACGGTGGTGTATTATTAGACCACATACTAGGTACTGTAATCAAGTTACAGATCTCCGTATTCCTTAATCTTACCCTTGTCAATAGCTACAGCTGCTTTAACGGCTGCATGGTCCTCCGCTACCATACATGTTCCACCAAGTAATTTTAATCAGAGTACAGCGGAATTTTCACACTGGGCAACGTAAACCACATTTCAGGAGTAATTTTAATGGGTAAAGAATATTGAAAAATATTTAGTATTTGTCCTGCAATAAAAGTCTGACACAGCTTGCATTTTATAATCCGCAAAAGTGAGAGTAAAACCTGAAGGTGGCTTCAGTGACAGTAGCAGAATTCATAAAAATGTGAGATGGGCCTGGTATAGATCCCCATGTACACTTTCAGCCATTGCCAGGTTTATAATTCATGAGAGTATGGGCACCCTTGGCCTTCTCCTGTCTGTTCATCAGCAACATTGAGAGGACCTTGCCTGGAGAAAGGACTAGCAGGGAGATGCCCCAATAGGATTGTGGATTCTTTCAGAACTTTCTCTTCCACCCCTCCCCATTTTATTTGCACCCCAATCCAAACCTTTCCAAAATCACCGAATGCAAGCTCAACAGACAACTGAGCAAGACAGGAGAAACCCACCCACGGCCAATGTGTCTGGGCCCAGATCACTGTAGCTTTTGATATGCATATCTTTCTTTGCAAGCTAAGAAATTCTTTGCTGCCATCACCATAGGAAAAAAAGAGAGGAGGCAGGACAATGCGCACAATGATGACTGCACGGTTGAAGAACGGAAAAAAAAGGTTTTTATAAAAATGCACAACAGTCTGACTAATCCAGGTCCCACAAACAGTGTCCACTATCAAAGGGAGTCAGACAGGGCCCTTTGTATTTGGGTAATTTGGGCAAAAGAAAATAGATCCTTTGGTACATAGAGCCACAGTAAGCCTTTGGAGTTTTACAAAAAAGAAAAAAAAACTCCCATATACTAATATTAAAATCTAAAATTTCAGCTTCAATTTTGTATGCACTTCTGTCTTGCCCGGACTTTGCAATCTTTAAAATTTTTTTCTTTACATTTTAAATAGATGCTGCTGGAGCTTTACTGGCCAAAACAAGCACTGGTCCTTTTATCCCTGCATTGAGTAACACAGTGCCATTTTTAAATGTCTTTGCTTAATACTGATAAAACCCCTGACAGAATGGCTGGATTTCACCAAAACACATAGTGAAATGCCGGCTGTTTATGAGGAGTACATTGCCTGAATTAGAACCTACACTGTTTTCCATGGGGCAAGCTGGTTTCTTTTATAATACTTAAAAAAAAAAAAAAAAGCAGTGGAAAGGTCCAGGTTCTTTGGTTTTTTTCTCCAAGATGCTTGGCAATTACTGGACAGCAAAAGATGTAGCAGAAAGCACTCTGAACAATTCCGTGTAACTCTTCCTGGGCGCATCCCAGCATACTACTCAGGCAGACCCACAACACATTTTCATTTTCCACCCACATTCACCATGCTGCCTCTCTTCCATCCAATCCGATTTGGATTTAAAGTTAAAATTTAAATTCAAAACAGGCAAGCATATCGGCCTCTCTTAGTTGACCTCCATTCCCTTTTAGAGCCTTTGGCCAAAGCAAACAGTCGGAATAACAGCATGGAGACATTAAACACACTCAGCAGACTCAAACCTCATGTTCAGAAACATGTCAGCAATTTGAGTTTGGGAATTTTATTTATATATTTCGGGTCTGCCAAGAGAGAAAAAAAACACCACAATGGTACCAGTCCATGACGTACATCATGCATGAGAAAACAGAGTGTCTACCCTGAATCTTTACAATCTATGATTATCTTAACTTAGCAGTTGCAGTATATACATATTAATGATGTATATTCATTGCCTTTCGGATAGTGCGCTATGTAATACATTCAATTTCAGTTATATCTTAATATTGCCATATGACTCATTTTGTCAATATTTTCTTTTCTTTCTAGAATTTGGGGACGCATAGACAGTGCGGTGGAATTTTCCAGCTCAACATATTGGTGGACACTAATGTCAGACCTGAGGACTTCAGAAGCTAGCTGTCAAAGGCACTGCCAGAAGAAGTCCCCTTCATTCCCCATGCTCCATGCTGGATAAATGGTTCTTGGGAACACTAACGGGATAACCGTGACTGGAGGCAAAAGGGGGAACAGTACAGTGTCTACTGGTTCCCTAAAGTGCAACTCATCCAAAGAGGACCATATAGATCCTGTGGTAGATTCTGGAAATCCGGCAGAAGCCAGGCACACTGCTTAAGACTCAGCAGCATGAAGTGTCTCCTTGGGAGGGGACTAAAACTGCTGTCTCCATTCTCTTCCCAGCGCCAAGCCTCTTAGAGATACAAAAGGGTCCAGTTTGGGTCAGACCTGCGAGTCCCACAAAACAAAACGGATTCTACACTGCTAGGGTTCTTCTGGTACTCAAGTGGTATTTTTGTATGGGTGGCTAAAATCACAGAGCTGGATTTTTTGCATGCATTTTTGTCATGGTGAAACCTTTGAAGGCATGAACACTGGAGACCTGGGGACAAGCCAGGAGGAAGGCAGCACAAGCAAGGATTGGTTAGACAAACGCTGCCCAGCCAGGACGTAGCCCAGCAGCTTCCAGATCATTCTGATAACCTCTTTCTGGAAAAGGAGAAAAAATCTCAGAGACCTCATTGGTATCTTATTGGATACCCGAGGCTGGTAGAGGATCCACCTGTTCTTCCACATCAGGTATCACAAATTCTTATACATTTGTTATTTTCTGCTTCAGTGAACAAATGCAATTTGCAATAAGACGTGATGAAAGAAGGGCTACAACCTCAATACATAATCAAAATAATACCTTTTGTAATATTTCAGTTTCACACTAGGTCAGTCATACACACATAGCATTTATCAACTTCCAAAAATGGGAAAAATTAAGTATTTACCTTTAGTAAACGTGTTTTTAACGAGAGGGGGAAAAAATCTTACTGCATATTACTAGTTTAGCTGCCATTTTGAAATACATAGCTTTAGTTTTCATAAACATACTAAGCCTACTTCAGAAAGCTACTTAACTTACACTAACCAAGAGCTCCAAGTCGTACTTTAAAACAGCTCCGTTTTTGTGTGGTGACTACCTGGGTTTCAGTTTGGTGTCTGTGGGGGTTTCTGTCATCACTAAACATATATGGTGTTGATAGCATAAATTACTGCCAGTACCCCTACCCATTTAGTTAAAAATGCAGAGGTTCTTTTTAAAATGCTACTCCTCTGATCTTTATTTTTGGAGCAATAGTAGCTTTTTTCCCCTCCTGTTCTTTAAGAGAGGAAGTACAAATCGAGCACTAAAGGATTAATCTCAAACATCAAAAGTAGACATGCGAATCCAGGAGAAAAGAAATCATTTCACAAGGGCAAAAGACAAGACTGGTTGTACAACATTTAATCAACAAGGCTTGACTTTGTTCACCCCAAAGTCTGCTGTTAAAAGCTACACTGAAAGGCAACCTCCATACAAGCAAGCTCACTGAGAAATCTGTAAAACAACCAAAGCTGGCTATTATGTTACACAAATTGAGTACTAAAACAGGGCCTCAATTCAGAGGAACTCCAAAGTTTAAGAATGTGTCTTATCTATTTACAAGGCTGAATAGAACCCTATAGTCACTTAGGGTACTTTTTATCATACACTTTGTAGGAATGTTTTGATACTATAATCTGAAATCAATAATTTGAAAAGGATAACAACATCACAGTTATGACATTTCTTTGTTCTGAGAATGTCTCAGGGTTAATTTTTTTCCATCAACAACAATCAAAACTGTTTCTCTTAAATTGTTGCCCATTTAAAATTTCATGCATTTACAGAACATTATAAAACCAATTCATATGAAAAAATATTAGGCAGTCATCGGCATATATTCCACACACACACACACACACACACACACACACACACACACACACACACACAAACACAAACACAAACACACAGGAGATAAAAATTAGTAATATACCCTAACAATCAGCACAACCAAAAGTCTAATATTGCGTGAATACCAAATACCATGTTCGTTTTTATGGAATATTAGCATTCATAACCTGTTCTAATGGTTCTTCCAACGCTTTCTCTACAGAAATTTCTGAGAATCCTCCTATTCAGGATGATGTACAAGACCTTCCTCCGCTTCTTCACCAGAACATGGCTACTCCTTGGTTTGAGCTCCATTACTGCTTCCTGTCCTTCTTCATGTCGCTGTGATGGGACCTTTGTCTACTGTAATGATCGGAACCTAAACTCCATCCCAACAGGCATCCCACGAGATGCCACTGTCCTCTATCTGCAAAACAACCGCATTCACAGTTCTGGCATTCCTGCAGAGTTGCGGAACCTCAACCATGTGGAAAAGATCTACCTTTACTGTAATAACTTGGATGAATTCCCCACCAATCTGCCTGTAAGTGTTAAAGAACTGCACCTGCAAGAAAACAATGTTAGGACTATAACCCATGCCTCACTAGCACAGATTCCCAACATTGAGGAGCTGCACCTGGATGACAACTCGGTATCAGCTGTCAGCATTGAGGAGGGAGCCTTTCGTGATAGCAACCATCTTCGATTGTTGTTCTTGTCTCGCAATCACCTAAGCACTATACCGTCTGGATTGCCTATGACCATTGAGGAGCTGAGGTTTGATGACAATCGAATTTCCTCCATCTCAGAGCAATCGCTGCAGGACCTTATAAACCTGAAGCGACTAATTCTTGATGGGAACTTACTAAACAACAATGGCATAGGCCAAATGGCTTTTGTGAATCTTGTCAATCTGACCGAACTGTCACTGGTGCGCAACTCCCTTACTGCCCCACCTGCCAACCTGCCAGGCAACAGCCTAGAGAAGCTGCAACTACAGGACAACCACATTAACCGCGTGCCTGTGGGGGCCTTTGCCTTCCTACGACAGCTGTACCGCCTTGACCTGTCTGGAAACAACCTAAGTAGCTTGCCGATGGGTGTCTTTGAAGATTTGGACAATCTCACCCAACTGCTGCTGCGAAACAACCCCTGGTACTGTGGCTGTCATATGAAATGGGTACGGGACTGGTTGCGGTCGCTACCCTCAAAGGTCAGTGTACGAGGCTTGATGTGTCAGGGCCCTGATAAAGTCAAAGGAATGGCTCTTAAGGACTTATCCACAGAGCTGTTTGACTGCACAGGCAGTGAAGTCCCACCCACATTTGATACAAGCACAGTTTCAAACACACTGCCCCCATCAAGAGGTCAATGGCCTCCTTTCATTACCAAAAGGCCAATAGTTAAGGGGCCCGATCTCAGCAAGCATTACCGGAGCACTACGCCATCAGGCAGGAAACTCATCACCATAAATGTTAAGTCCAGCAGTGCAGAGACTGTTCATATTTCCTGGAAGGTGTCACAGCCAATGACTGCATTACGTCTCAGCTGGCTGAAGCTGGGACATAGTCCTGCCTATGGGTCCATCACAGAGACCATCGTTCAAGGAGAAAAGACTGAGTATTTGCTGACAGCCCTTGAGCCGGATTCCTCTTATCGGATATGCTTGGTTCCCATGGAAACCAGTAACAGTTACCTGTCAGATGAAACGCCTGTCTGTATAGAGACTGAAACCGGATCTCTAAAAGCATATAACCCAACCACCACCCTCAACAGAGAGCAAGAGAAGGAACCCTACAAAAACTCCAACCTGCCTCTGGCTGCTATTATTGGTGGAGCTGTTGCTCTTTTGGCTATCATCATGTTGGCACTCGTGTGCTGGTACGTTCATAGAAACGGGTCACTCTTCTCCAGGAACTGCACATACAACAAGGGCCGCCGAAGAAAGGACGACTATGCAGAGGCAGGGACAAAGAAGGACAACTCTATCCTGGAGATCAGAGAGACCTCTTTTCAGATGATACCAATAAATCATGGACATATGTCCAAGGAGGAGTTTGTGATACACACTATTTTCCCACCTAATGGCATAAGTCTATACAAGGCTCCACACAATGAAAACAGCAGCAGCAACAGAAGCTATAGAGACAGTGGAATTCCAGATTCAGACCATTCCCATTCATGATAGTGAATACGTATCAGACATTTTATTATAAATACATGACTTGAAAACTGATTGGTCTTTTGCAAAACACTGGATTAAAAAAGACTGAAGAAGCAATGTTCTGTACATTCGCCATATAATTTATATTTAAGAACTTTTTATTAAGAAAAAGTTTTAAAATTGCAGGCATTCACTGAGCCATCGGTGTATGTTGTCATCAACTGCAATTCTATATTTTAGAAATTTGTAGTAATTTGTACTGTATTTTCCTTGTTTTAGGTTTCAGACCAATTAAAACTTTGTGCTCTACTGAAATATGATGACTTGTCAACTGTGAAAGTGGATTTTCATTACTGTGTTGAACAATCAAGATTTAAAGAGACATTAAAACCTTGTAGTATAAGCACAGGTAATTTTTCACTTTGTTATTGAGACTGTCAAAGAATGAGGGGAAAAGACAAGTGTCATGAGAAGGCAGATCATGGTCGATTTAACCACCAACAAAAAAGTAGATGTTGTCAATTCTTCTCTAGGACAGAAGGACGACGGCACAGACGCTGAATGTTTGGGGTTTTTCTTTGGAATTTGAATTGAGAGTTCAAAGAATTGTTAAGCTTTATTTCTGCTTTATTTGACTTGCAGAAATCGATTTCACATTCATTCGCAAAGCAGAAATGCCAGTGAGTAGCGAGTTTAAGACCATGTACTTGTGTAAAAGGGTAGCCTTTGGGATTACAGCACAGAGCAAATTAAGCACACTGATCATTAAAAGGACAAGTTATTACTAATGAGGTATGGCTGACACAGAAGAAGCTCAGTGTTAGTATTGGTGACTTCATCAAGGAGAAACTAAAATACAATATCCTATAGTGCAGTGTACCATATGTCATTGTGAACGTTGCCCTATAGATATTATAATAATCTGGGCAGAAAAAAGTTACAGTAAAAACAACATTTTGGCTTTGAATAGTGTCAGCTTTTCTATTATTACTGTTATTATTTTCTATTATTTTTCAATTCAAGCCACTTTTTGTTGCCACAGTTTAAGACTATTGTTCTTTACAACCGAAACCAAAGTGCATTGTACGCCCTTTGGCCAGTCTTGTATGTGCCTTGATCAAATGCTTATCGTATTTAGCTTTTTAAGAAAACCAGTGACTTTTTCATACACACTTGAATATGATAAAATATTGGTCATATTGCAGAATAAAAAAGTGGGAAAAAAAAATAATCAAACCCTGTGGTGTTTCTTACCCTCGCCTTATTTAACCTTCATAGACAATTCCATTTCCCCAGCATTAAAAATCTTGCCAACGGCTGGTTTGAGAAACACATTCCCCTTCCTCTGTGGAGTGAGCATTCTTGCCGATAAAGTTCTGACTGGACAACAAGATACCATTTGCATTCACACGGTAGCTAAATTAGCACGTTGAAGAATCGCAGGATTCAGTTTGATATACCTCCCAGGCATCAGTAGAAGATACAGCTAATGACTAGACACCATGCAGGATATGGCACAGGGCCTATTGGGCCTGTCAAAATGGCAGCCTGGTGTAAAAAAAAAACAAAAAAAACTACAAACTCTCACTCTAAAATTATCTTATGCCTCATGACTGGAGAAAAAAAACACTTGATAATTTTCATTTATGCTGCATGCAAAGACAGTCTGAACTTTAACTTTAATTAATGAATAATGTGTCATCTCCAAATATTAACAGATAGTACTCAGCATTTTGTTACGTATTATAGAACTTCTGAGCACACACACAGTTACTAACTATAAACCAAAGAGCCGTAATATACTACATGGGTTTTAATGTAATTTTCAAGGCAAAAAAATATAAAGATGAATACTAAATCAACTTACATGAAAGAACTGTCAAAGCACAAATGATAGTATACAGTGTAGAATAAAATTATTTGAGTTTGGGGAAGACAACAAATAAATATGCACATCCACCACAGCACTATATGCATCTCTGAATTGCTCTGTTGTATCTCAGACAAAGGAAAGATTAAAAGACTGCGTTGCCGCTAATCGTTCACTGTTTTTTTTGTGCTGTAAAATGGGGGTCCCCACTCACATCAAGCCATGTCTATGGATGAGATCACTGCAATTTTATTAAGGACACCACAGCCTGCCTCTTACCTTCTACATTTACTTCTATGCTTCCATTATTGATGGACTTTTGGATTTAAGCGCATCACTGAGGTACCCTCAGTGACACAAGCATTTTTCCATTTTAAAAAAATAGAAAAAAACAGCATTCTATTATTTGTTCACTAATGCAGGATGATCAGTAATGAGAGTCCCTAAATAAAAGAGATTGTGTTCATCCATCATTCATCAGCATATTGAGCTTGAATACATCAGTCAACTAATTCACTGCAGGATGCTGATCTTATATAATTATATAGGACTGACATTGGAACTTCTCAGGACCTTCTCAGTGTCTCATCACATGCTCCCATACACATTTGCAACTCAAAATTATATTTATTTTTACATCTATTTATAAATTAAGTACCCTCCAGACATCTTGCCTTACTGATATAGCTGTCTTTTTAGCATATTCCTCAGGAGTAAAACAAAAATATGTTGCATCATCCCTTGAAACATTCAGTACTGTCAGTGCTGTGTTCATATTTGAAACTCCAGAAATTTGAAAGAGCACAGCCAAGTACTCCGAATGCCAGTTTGAGACCCAAATCCTTTGAAGGCAACTCCATGAAAGTGATCAAAAGCCCTTATGGCTTCTGTATGGTGCATGGGTCACACAATAAAACTATCAAATCAATAAAAAGAGGGTGGCGGTTTTCAAAGGCAAAAAAAAAATGGAAAACACATTTACACTCTGTGTTAAACCAGAGTACACCACACAATCACACACTTACCATAATTGCTTATCTACAGACCATTTTTAATGAAAAGCATACATGAGACCTATACTCAGTTCTCCTCAGTTTACGTTGCAAAGAGTTTTATAATTTAACAGTATTCATGTTGATGGGTAATACTGCGTTTTAATAACCTGCTTTAGAGACAAAATGTTATTCCATTTTTCCGTGACCTATTTCTTTTGGTATATGTGGTAATAATAGAAACTAATTAAAGGCATGATGTTTTCAATTACCAAAATTATAGCGTGCCATTTAACATACCCGGATAGCTCAGTTACTTCAATTACATGATTTGGATGGAAAACTATTAGCAAAGATGCTGGTTCATAATGGGATAATTGTTTAAGAATGACAGAGGAAAATAATAATTTAAACAGAGTACTGTTTATGACAATGAATTAAAATTACATTTCTAGTAATAAAAATATTAGAAATCAATTTTCTAATAAAACCAAAATTTAAGGATTTGATGGAAGTCCTGTAATTTCTACTCCCAATTGTCCTCCTTTATGTCAATTCTTATGGAAACTAACAACATAAACAGGTAAGGTGACTATTTGCACAGCACTGTTCTACTCCTGTCTTTTCCTTGAAAGAAAAAGAAACCCTAATGAGGCTGTTTTTGGTCTCTTGCATCCTGTTCAAGACATCTTGCACATCAAAGCATCTCATTTATGTCTTATGAATGCTAAGCAGAACTGAGGTCAGAAACAAACCAAGCTCAGGGTTCTCGAGTGCCTTTTCCAACCAGCCAGCCCCAGTGCCATGACAAAAGCATCAGCAGAAAGTCTAAAGTGACAAACCAGCACTAGGGGTGGGCGATATGACCCAACATTAACATCATGGTATTTTTCACTTTTTGGATGGTTACGGTATTATATCATTGTATTTCTTTATTCCAGGTTTTTGGAAAAGCGGCATGTCCTGTTCCTTTATGCAGCTACATTTTAAAAAGATATTGTATTTGTACACTTTAATTGCTGTTACAGTTGGGTGCGGGTGGTATTACGTTGAAAATGTATAAAAAGTGACATGTAATGTTTTCTCATATTCATTTCATAATTGGAGTAACAATGCAATGTGAATGATAAGCTGTTTTAGCCAAAAACTGAGCATTTTACAGTTCATTTAAAATAAAACACAGGGTTGCTTAGTCGCTACTTTTAAAGTTTATAATGGAATAATTGAGATTTGCCATAAGATTTCCTGCGTGTGCCTGAGAGTGAAAGCGTGTGATGCCAGATGCATGAGTTGGGAACCCTGAAAATGTATGTTTCTTTATTTCATTTGAGTTGATTTGTATAAAAAATAAATTTACTTTATACAGTTGTTTAAACCAATAAACTATATACAGTGGTACCTCGGTTCTCGAACTCACTAGAACTCAAATTTCTTGAAAGTCGAACAAACCAGTTTGACCTGGAACT